>PDHP01000284.1:0-35722 GCA_003339455.1 Ophiocordyceps camponoti-leonardi (nom. inval.) | reverse complement strand
GTGGGACTGTGACCTGAGATGTGACGCGCGGCTGCGTGGGCGCCCGCCCCCCCCCCCCCCCTGCGCCCCCCCCCCCCCCCCCCCCCCCCCCCCCCCCATCGGCCGCCACCCCGTACATACACACCTTGAACCGTCCGTCTTCCTAAACGCCCAAGCCCTTTCATCCAACCCCAACCGTATTGCAGCTCCCTGTGAAGCCTTAGACTAGGCGGTGCCGTCGTACTTGGCAACGTGAGTCGATATAGCCCTATATCGTCAACCGTCAGCAACCTCTACCTACCCTTTCCTTCTGCCGCCAATGCATACCTTCCACTAGGATCCGTCTGTCTGGACCACGTTGGCGTCCATCTCATGACCGTCGACGCACAGTGTGGCGGGAAGTGCTCGTCAAACATGAGGCGATACCAGTATGCCTCTTTGGTGTCGGGCACATCGTCGCCCCACTCCGGCTTCGGCTTCTTCATCATCTCATCCGTCACATGCAACTCGGCGTTGTCCTTGAGCGCGTCAATCCATCCGTAACCGACGCCGTCCGAAAATTGTTCTTTTTGCCTCCACAGGATCGACTCCGGCAAGTAAGGCGCCGTATCCGGCTCGTCGCTCGTGTCAAAGGCCTTACGGATGATGTACTTTTCAATCCTGTCCTTGGTAATCATCTTCTCTCGTGGATCAATGTTCATGCTCAGCTCGAGGAACTTGACCCATCAAGTCAGCACAGGCTAGAAAGCTATCATTCGAGGGTAGCCCGCCACCAACCTCTTTATCCAGGAACGGCACGCGAGCCTCGAGGCCCCAGGCCGATGTCGACTTGTTGGCACGAAGACAGTCAGCGAGGTGCAGGTTTTTGACCCGGCGCACCGTCTCCTCGTGGAAGGCCTTGCTGTCGGGCGCCGCATGGAAATAAAGATAGCCGCCGAAGATCTCGTCACTGCCCTCGCCGCTGAGAACCATCTTGATACCCATGGCTTTGATTTTACGGGACAGCAGATACATGGGTGTCGATGCGCGGATGGTGGTGACGTCGTACGTCTCGAGGTGGTAGATGACATCCGAAAGCGCATTGAGCCCGTCTTCGATGGTAAACGTCATGACATGGTGCTTGGTGCCGAGGAATTTGGCGACCTCGAGAGCGGCCTTGTTGTCCGGAGAGCCGGGGAGGCCAATCGAGAAGGAGTTGAGCTGGGGCAGGTAGGTGACGGTGTCGAGGTTGTCCTCGTCATCGATGCCGACAAGCCCTTCGCCGAGGTCCGGGTTGCCATGAGCCTCGCCGTTGCCGTTGATCGCAAGGGCTTTTCTCTTGAGCCGCAGCGTCTCGCGTTGCGCGATGGAAGCGACCAAACTGGAGTCCAGACCGCCAGACAACAAGACGCCGTAAGGCACCTCGGCCATGAGCCGCTTCTTGACTGCCTTCTCCAGTGCGTGGCGAAGGGCCTTATAGTCGACGGGGTCGGACGGAACCTTGGCCGGATCCCACCAGGACGGCTTGAAATAGCGCGTTGTCTGGCCCGTCTTGGAATCGAAGACGTGGCCCGGCGGGAATGCCACAACCTTGTCACAGACAGGGTAAAGTGACTTAAGTTCCGAGGCGAAATAGACAGCTTCTGGCTCATCGGACGACCAGCCCTGATAAAAGGTGGTGATGCCGATGGGATCTCGAGCGGCCACGATGCGATCCTGTGTCTTGTCATACAAGACGAAGGAGAACATGCCGTCAAGATGACACGGGGCATTGAGGTCATATTCCATGTACTGGCAAGAGCGTCAGGGGTCGAGGGAGCGGCTTAACGACGATAGGACAGAAAGACGAACCAACGGGATGATGACCTCGCAGTCGGAGTGCGTCTTGAAGTGGTACACCTCCTTGAGATGTCTTCGAATCATGCGATGGTTGTAGATCTCGCCATTGACAGCCAGAACGAGCGATTCGTCGCCATTGGTCAGGGGCTGGGCGCCAGACTCTGCACCGGGGGGTCAGCAGAGCCGGTGGCTCGAGACGGAAGAAGCGGCCAGACTCACCAACGCCGACAATGCTCAGACGCTCATGGCAAAGTACTACAGCAGGCGTCTTAGTTGAGGCGCGGGAATACTGCAGGCTCAAGCGACCTACTCGTCTTGTTGGAGATGATACTCCCGCCTGTCCCGCGGTCAGTCTCGAGCGCGTCGCTTCTTCAGCAAATCACTCACTCCAATCGGGACCACGATGCCGAATTCTACCAAGATCAGGTCATTTTCAATGCACCGCTTTCAGTTCTCCGGAGTCCGGATGATCCAACATACTGCTTGGCGAGCCGCAGAGCAGTCGGCTTGAACTTGTGGACGTCGGGATGACTGGATCAGCGTCAGCGTCTGTCTCTGTATTTGGTGGGCATGCTAGCCCTAATTGGCATGTCCGCCACCAACCGATGGCAAGCAAAAATGCCACACATGTTTGCTAGTAAAAGGGCGGCAAATCAATTGCCTGATATCAATCGATCTTTTTTACAAAGGGTCGGCTCAGTCGGAGGGAGGAGTCGAGGAAAAAGGAAGATACATTTCAGTCAGGATCATGAGTCAAGCACACGCGCGTGCACCGAGCCTCGAAAAACTGGGGCGGAGGGCGTCCGCCGATAACGGGCTTTTCAGCTAAAACCTACGTCCACGTGCTACCCTCCTGCTATCTACGGTCTATCTAGTAGTAAACAACAAACACTCGCGATAGTACGGATAAGCCTCTCCAGTACAATTAGGCACAAAATTGCCCATGTCATCGCAGAGACAAGCAGAGACTGCTCTGCGAAGGATGCGCTTGAGGATGACGATGGCGTCGATCCCTGGTCCTGTCGTGACACCTCGAGAGGCGCTACGACAAACAGCCTGCGCCAATAGACAGACAACCAGTCGGGGCAAAGTTATTTGCCAGGTACATATGTATTAATGATGAGTTTCAGTACAGCTACGAGATGGCAAGCTATGTACTGTACAGCTTGCGTCTGCGCCCACTGCTACTTTCCTGAGAAATGAGAAAAGCGACTTTAATTCCGCTCGACGCCGACGCCAGCCTCAAATCATGGCTCGCTTGTCCCTCGTCTCGAATGGTATCCTCTGTCCCAACGCCAATGCCATCTTCCTATCGATCTTCTTTTCTCTCCCCAGCATCCTATGTTCATCTCGAGGCTCTCGTTTCAAGGAGCAGGGTTATCGCGGACAACACGCTTGACCCTCCTCTCGTACTCGGCACGATCTCGCTTGAACAGATTGTAAGCTTCCGCCTGAGCGGGCGACTCAGGATTAGGGTCGTTGAAAAGATCCTGAATGCCAAGAAGAATTTGCTTGATCGTGATGGCCGGCTTCCATGCCTCCTCTTCGTTCAGGATCGATAGGCACACAGTGCCGGAAGGGTAGACATTTGGGTGGAAGAGAGGCGGTACGAATTTGCCTGCCCAAGAAAAAAATCAGTCGATGATTTTCTGGTTGAGTCGTACGATATTACTCACACTTCGGCGGCTTTGTCGGGTATTCTTTGCTGTTGCGTCAGGTCCCCAGACCTTAATCACGTTCAAGGACGCGAGCTCACCATCAGGAAACGAAATGATCAGCTTGAAAAGACCACCTTCCCAGATCGTCTTTTCCTTTCCAGGAATCCCGCACTCCCAGTTCTTGAGATCGAGGATACCCTCCTTGGTTTTGGATGGTTTGGCAAAGAAGCCGAACGGGTGGTCTCGTCGCCACTGCTTCCTGACGAGGCTGTAAGCACGGCTGCGCCGAGAATGAGTGGATGCAAACACTCGTCGTATTTACCTTTCCTCTTGAAGCCGATTCTTGCACAGAGACATGACTGTATCTCGAGGCCTGCTGATGCTTTGTCGAGGCGAGAAGTGGTGGGCTGTGAGGTTTTCGAGAAGAGAGACGTGGGGGTTGGTGCTTTGGAGGGGAACTGGGCCGAGCCGCTTACGGTAGCAGATTCTAGAGGGCACTGCGCCACCGTGGCGTTGACGTGCCACACTGGTGTATCTGTCCGATCTCGGCAGGGCCTATTCGCACAAGTTACAGTTACACCCATGCTGTAAGCCGCTAGCATCCTCGGCTCAGTCCGACAGTCCACAGACAACGGTACTCGTTACGCGACATCGACGCATAAACGCCTCGACCATGGAGTCGACGAGCAAAGAGGACGCCGAGGCGCCTTCAAACGCCTCCGTCGCGGTCGACGATGTGCCCGATCCAGACGAAGATGATCTCGACGACCTAGATGGTGATGCCTGCCCGCCCCTATGCGATCCTCCAGCTTTCACTGACCACCGATGCCAGATATGCTTGGCGAGTTCTCCACCGTCAAGCTCGACTCCAACAAGGCCACGGCTGCTTCGATCGAGGCTCCATCCCCGAAGAAGGCAGAAAATGAGCTTTCCGAAGACGAGTTCGCCAAGCAGTTACAGGCCGGCATGGCTGATTTGCTCGGCGAGCTGGAGAACTCAGTTTGTCCGCCTGACTTCAGAAACTCTGCTCGTCCTCGCTGACGGGTTCCACGAAAAAGCCGGAGATGCAGACGCAGTTGGAAGACATGTTCAAGCAGATGGCGAACGACCCGGCCATTGCTCAAGACGCAACCGCCTCGAGTTCCACCCGGTCCACAGCAGACGCCGGTGCCGACGCCTCATTCCAAGATACCATCCGTCGCACCATGGAACGCATGCAGACATCCGGCGACCAAGCCACCGCAGCCGCAGCTTCGGACGGCACCGACGACTTCATGTCCGAGATGCTGAGGCAGCTGTCCTCGGGCGAGCTGAATGCCGACGGCGGAGACGAGGACTTGTCAAAGATGCTCATGGGTATGATGGAGCAGCTAACTAACAAGGAGATATTATACGAGCCCATGAAGGAGCTCAACAGCAAATTTCCCGAGTGGTTTGAGAAGAATCGGGAATCGACGCCACCGGAAGACCTTCAACGATACGAGGAGCAGCAAACATTGGTCAAGGATATTGTCGCCAAGTTCGAAGAGAGCAGCTACTCGGACAGCAACCCGGCTGATCGAGAATACATCGTTGACAAGATGCAAAAGGTGAGTTGCCTGCCTTATCCTGCACTCCGCCAACTTCTCCCCGCTGACGACAGCTTAGATGCAAGCGGCCGGAACACCGCCATCAGATCTCGTGGGAGACATGGCCTCAGCGCAGGATGCCTTCAATGCCGCGGATGATCAGTGCAATCCCCAGTGATTTTACGGCCTAGGTATCTCTGCACATATACCCGCTCAAATTCCGCCATTTTTTTCCACCCGTTACACCATCCTCAGTATCCATACCTACTATTTCAGTCCGCCATCTCGTAACTCATATCCTGGTTTTTACCTAAAAAAAAAAACGAATCAGACGACTGCTTCCGACTGTTAATTGCCGTGACTTCAAGCCGTCGATGACCGGTCCCCGGGTCATGTCATATCCATGTGGTCCGCCGGGTCGGGTGGATGATTCTGCCGTGGTGTATCTTGCAACGCAAGCTCAGCGAATATCTCGTCGTATTCGTCGTCAGATGTCGACGTAATGTGCTGGTCCTCGAGCGAGGCTGCCATGGCCTCCATTTCCTCTTGTTCGCGGTACCTCTCAACCGTCATCTCCTCCTCATCCTCTGGTGGCTGCGGCTGGTCCGGAAACATGGCCATGGCATCTACCAAATCCGCTTCCGTTAAGCAAGGAGCATCGTGGGACAGGCAGCCAATATTTGCCAGCCAATTGTTTCGAAGAAACTGGATCGGAAAGGTGGCAAATCAGCCGATGCAAGACAGCACAGAAACGAGTCAGTCACACCCACCTGATTCTCAATGTCCCTTCTCTCCCAAGCCCTCTCGTCTGCTGTATTGCGAATTCTCTGGAAGAAGTTGCGACGACGGATCTCGCGACTCGCCTCGGGAGTCCGCAAGAGAGGATTAGGACGCTTCGGGCGCGAGGCGTACTTGAACTTGGGTGGGGGCGACCGTATAGGCGAAGACTGGACCTGCCGCTGAGGCAGTGAGTTTCTGTCCGACGGCGAGAGCGGTGACATGGCGCGTCCCGTCGGAGGCGACGAGTTATGTGCATTAGGCGGTGTTGAGACGCGGATCGGGGACGACGTTAGCGGCGAGGACACCATGGGCCGATGATCCCGCAAGGTGGAGAAGACGGGCGAGGGGGCGAGCGACAGCATGTCTGCGTCTGCATCGAATCGGCTGCGCATCTGCGCGGCGGATGCGCCAAGAGAGGCGCGTCTCGGGGCTTGGCTGGTTTTAGTTCTCGTCGACGATGAAGCAGGAGAGTGGAGAGATCAGGCTATAAGGTCCTTAAAACGTGAAGGATCGACGTCCCACGCGAGAGACGCGGCTTAACGCGGCTTCAGCTGCTTAGCGCGCTGTCATGTGATTTGTGTTGATGTGTTTAAACTTTCTTCAGGAACTATGACGTAATCGAAGTAAGCATACTCCTAGACCTACCCTACACGTTGGCCAAGCAGCTTCACAGATCGACACGACACTCCGTTGGACCAGCCAAGATGAATTACCGGAGCAGAGAAGTGACATGATACTACAGTACTTCAGCCGTAGACAGACTGCATCTCGGACTGATGACTTTCAGGACCATAACTTTGTCTCGTAAAAGCATAAGCTATGGTCAATGAAACACCTTGTCTATAGGAGATTAGAGAACCATGTGTAGAGTAGAACTGCCGCTCCAGCATGCATGATCCGTGTAGCCAATGCTGACGTTTCGAGAGGCGTTTTCTCTTTACAGCTTGTTTGAGACTCACATCACGAGTGGCTTCCGCCTACTGCAGCCTACTAGTCTCGTGTAATTGGGTTGTCGATAGGAAAAGCTGGGCATTACCTCCTGCGTACGTATCCAGGTCACAATCATGAACCTGCTCCCAGGTCAAGATGAAGCCAAGTTGTTGGGGTAGAAATGACAACCGTTCCGGTTCTTGACTAGGGTTGAGGCTTCATTATAGGTTATGATATGATGGACGAACCATGGGTGTTGATGCTCAGAGAGCTACATGTAGGCAGGTAGATACTTTAAAGATCCGCTACTATCATTATCCTTCTGGTCCGAGAAACATGATTTATATGTACGTGTCTCTCCTTCAATCACACGCGCAAATCATATCGCACGCCCGTTCCTGGTCGAAGAACCGTCTGCTCCGTCCGACTCGCTGTCATAGAAGCTTTCCGCCGACACAGTCGGCATTTTCCTAGGAAGCGAAGACGTGCTGGCCCTCTCCGTATCTCGAAATCCACGAGCTCGACTCGTGTCGTTCGCCGGGCGTGATTCAAGCGCGGTGCGGCTGAAACTCGAGACGGACTTGTCGCTGATGTTCCAGAACGTTTGCCGTATTAGCGGCACCAGGACGGGGACGTTGGTCACGATTACGGCGATGAAGGCCTCGCGGTCTGACCACATGGCTGCGAATTCGGTGGAGGTTTCGTTGTTTTTGAGAATCATGACGCACCGGATGATGCTGAAGGTCATGGTGAGGATGCCGCCGCAGAACATGATGATGAGGCCGACTTTGTAAACTTTCGAGATGCGGACGTGCCAGATCATCTGATCCGTTCTTGTCAGATGGAGACTGCCATCGAAGAGAAGAACACAGCAGAACTCACTGGCAAAGGAATCAAGGTTATGTATAAATCGGTTGCCACGTCGCATATTAGCATAACCCAGGCCTGAAGACTAGATGAGGCCGGATGGCAGAAATCTGTTCCCATCCTCTCTCCCATCAGCAGACTGCTCGCAAGACGCATAGTCCGGTCATAGAGATAGTATCATACCTCCAGGATCGGGATTAATCTGCCACGATTTTTCGAACGGCACGCATCCAAAGAGGATAACGCAGATGAGGGCGACGAAGGTGACGCCGCAAAAGCCGAGACCGATATTAACCTTGAGCGCCATGTGATGAACTCGATGGCCGAGCCGCTTGTAGAAGAATAGCCAGCATAGCTTCAAGCACCATAGCAAAGCCGCGAACGACGTCCAGCCGGCGAGATGGGCCTTGGACCCCTGAACCCGTAGACGAAACTCGGAGCTATCGGGACTAAGAGAAGCGCGTTCGTCGTCGGTTATGCTGTGAGTCTGGCGTTAACCTTTGCATCCGCTTTCTGTCTTCTCGAGATTCATACCCGCTATTTGCCAGCCCGTGTGCGACGAAGACGACGGCGCAGGACGCTACTGTTCCAATAATATCCAGGAGCTATGAAGAGAGAGAAGAAGAGTTCGTCAGGTATTGCGGCATCCCGAGTTCCCCCCTGAGTCGACATACCAGCGCAAACGACATGAGATAGTCGTCCATAGCAAGACGGCGAAATGTCTGTGCCCTCCATCGCATGAATAATCTCAAGAGTATTAAGAAGGCCTCGATGGCGAAGTAGATCAGCCCCTCCGTGGCTGCGGAGTCCATGGCTGCCATCTAAGATGTCATGCTTCTTGCTGAAAATGCCGAGGCTGGCTAAGTGGTAGTGGTATGATAGTGGTATCTTGCCAAGGCTTCGACGAGGCATAGGACGCCAACGAAGCTATATATCACGATGATATGAAATAGGAAAGCAGAGTGCAGGAAACAAAAGCAGTAAGGATGATGAGAAAGAGCCAATCGCGACAGCCAACGGCCCAGGTCGCCCATCAAACCCTATCTTGAATCAGAACATGGTTTTGACTTTTCCCACTGCCAACATTGCCCTCATCATAGGCTCCGGTAGGAAAATTTCCACTGAAACAAGGGGAACACTCGTGCCAGTCAGCACACGATCTGTCTCAGGGGGGGCAATCATAGGTTCTCTCGTCTACTGACTGGCGGGAGAGTAAAAGGACTCATGTGCCCTATTTCGTCCTTTGAATCTCTATAGTCCGAGCAGAATGCTGGGATGCCTCATCTTATTTCCAGTTTCTTTCTTTGGGTTTCCCCGGATGCAGAAGTTGTTGTTGGCACGCTCAGTCGGCATTGTTACTCCGGATCAACTCTAATACTGTCAAAGCGGCGATTCGTCCTCCTGATATGGCGCTCTCCTTTCTTTCAAGGCCTGCCCTTGTATTCTGTCTCGATTCCTTGTTCAAAACCTGGACGGGGGCGCTTCGATGACTGAATGGTGTGGGTTGGCGAGCTTGCAAGGAACAACGGTCCTAGAAACTCGCCGATAGTTTCGACCGAGAAATGTCCGCTGCCGGTTCTTCCCCAGCCAGTAGCTCGGACGATTATACGGATATGGATAGCCTAGATACAATATGTCAGCCTCAAGCTTTGAAGGTAAGGGCTGAGTCTGACTTCATCACATCGTTCCCTTGTCGATTAGTTGGACGGCGTATCCCGTCTGATATGAAACGTCGGCAGTATGGGAGTCCGACTTTTCAGGTGGCTCTATATCGACATTGACGAGTAACGTACAAGTTGGGATCCTCATTGGCGGATCGAAACATGGTGCAGTTCTTTACAGATCCTTAATAAGGCTTCTGTTGGATGGAGGACGTCATTGTTGGGTGAGGTGAAGTTGAAAGCTACTGCACAGATGGGGAATTATCAGCGAAAAGGCATGTTGAATATGACATGTCACTAGGCCAGGCCTTTAATAAAGAGCCCCAGATCGGAGTTGTCATCACCAGACCGAGCCTCCTGACTGGGATACCCATAGCGTCGGGCCAGGGCTTGCAGGAATCACCTTGGGATGTATCTACAGAGGTCCACCGAGCTCTATTATGCCTGTAGAGCTAGGTTTCATTCGATCAGATGCCGAGGCGTAAAAAAGTGTTATTTTCCTGATGAAGACCTGCCGCCAACGATTCCTCGCGGTGAACCTACCTGTAGTTCGTCTCCAGTCTGTTTCTTGCCCCGGGTAGGAAGACTCGGGACTACTGAGCTTCGCTTGAGAAGCTGTTTCGGGTGGTGGCGTACGAACCAGTTTCATACACATCAATCAAGAATTCATCACGTTTACGACACGCGTTTTCCACCTCATCCCGGCTATTGACTGGAGATTTCTTTTTCTCCTGACTGGGGAAGCCGTGTTTAAGCTAGTAACTGCCTGGTTTTCCTGCCGATTTTCATAGTCGCTCGGGCCGAACGCCCTTTCAAGGATTGACCTGTGTTATGCTGAGTATAACTCCGATATTTACGATGAAGAAGGGGCTTTTCTACGCTTTGATACAATTCACGGATGTCTTGCGGCCGAGATCATCACGACATCACTAGGACTCGGCCGAGGCGGAGTTGGAGTTGTTTGCTACGACTCAAGTGTTACGAGTGTAGTGATTTTTGTGTCAAGAACACGTTTAGGGAAGCTTTCCGAAGCACATTTCTCGAGCATCGGTCAACTACGTAGATATAGATTGTCCATCTCGGTCATGATTGTTATCATATTGCTTTGTTCTTCTCAAAGCCATGGTGTACATGTGTAAGTAGGTGGCCATCCGACTTATATGATTTTGGATTGTTGGTATGTCCTCCCTTGCCCGATGCTTCTACAATATCAAGACATGATATAAGTCTTTTCAATTCACGTTCGTAGAAGGAAAGAAAAGCTGCCAGCGAGTGAAGACTTGTGACCTACCTCTGTAGATTGCCTATGGTAAGTCCGCCTCGTCTAACCTTGCAAACGCCTCTTTTTCTCATCTTTGACTAATATACTCGAAGTTTCCCCTTAGACGGTGGATAGCGACGTTGGCACTGCTGTGGTCCACAGTCTCACGTAGCCCGGAGCAAGGGGCCGTGAAGAGAACGGCATTGCCTATGATATATCCGTTGAGCAAGTCCGCGAAGGGCCGTTTATCGCGCATCACTTCGGAGGTTCCTCCACTCTTGATAGTGTGAGCTGCGTTGTTGTTTACAATGTAGTCGCTGCGGAAGATTTACCCTCCTAGGTAAGAGATGGTTCTGAAACTGCACATGATCTACTTCTCCTCTATCGTGATAAGGGCAGTAGACTCATCGGGAACGAGGCTGCAGCCAGAGCTCACGCCGCTGTAAGTCTTGTTCGAAATCCAATAGCACTTCAATCCAAAGGCGTACCTCTCTGAGCACGTAGCTCTCATCTCGCTTATTCACGGTTGGATGCTCGGCAACGGCGTTGGACACCCTTGCAAGGGGGCAGTGTCCGGATACGACGCTCCAGTATCATGTTTGCAATGGATTTGTATGTGTAAAGAGTTGTTAAGGCTTCCTTTTCCAGAGAGACCCGGCTAGGCTCTCGCAGGATTGTGACTCATATGAGTGTATCCGTACGCTGCTGCCTTAAAACCAGGCGTTCATGTACGGGCACGGAGTAAATAGACAGGGATATCAGTCGGCTATGACTCCAAGAGGCAGACCGTATTCGTTGGTGCGTCATTATTAGCTGTTATCTGCATTATGCATATTTGCCTGGAAAAAGCTGTCACCTGGCATACTTATAAGTTACAGCTAACCTACCTTCTTAGGTACCTATGATGTACGGATACTGCTTACTCTCTTATCAAGTTGCATACTCGTGACTACGGATGCAAGAGGTTGTAGAAGCGACCAGAAACAATCTGAAATTCACATTCAAGTAAAGGGATACGTTCGTAAACGCATGTGCATATGGACCATGGTATTGAAGGGGAGATTTTCTTAGTTAATCTCCCATGTTCTTTACTACATAGGCTCGCAAACGAGGCTCTCTCACATATTATCCTGCTCTCCGCGTGTATTTCCTTTTACGTCGAGAACTCCTGGTAAGTACACGGCCGCATCTTAGACCACGAAGCCGTGATCCTGACCGTCTAGCCCATAGATTCTGCAAGCAGTATGCACGTAGCCGTAGGCTCCTGTTTACTCTCCTGTGGACTTCGAAAAATCAGAGATTCACTGCTTTTCTTCCCAAGTATAAGTAAAATAAGATCTGCCCGGCGTCCGGATGGCCCTGTCCCCGTTCCGTACGGCGATGCGCTCTGAGACCGGAGAGCATCAAGATCACCAGTCACAGAGTCACGTGAGAAAAATCGGAACTGCTCTCGGCCCGAATGTCGGCCAATCAAGACCAAGATATGTACGTGCGATTACCTAATCAGCAGTCACGACTCACTTCCCCCCTCTTCCCGCAGTCGTCCATCCTTTGCCCATTTTCCCCCAAACATACACCTACAATCACATTGCACCCGCCTCGTCAGACCACTGACCGACCACCACCAGGTCTGAGGATCCGTCTGGCCGACCGACTGCTGCCGGGCCGGACGGTTCGCCAAATATGGCCTCGACAACGGTGGCGCTCGCCCAGCCTGCCTTGAGGAAACAAAGGAGCTTTCACAACTATGCCCCCTCCGCCAAACGCGTCAAAGAACAGCAAAAGCCCCAGGATGACAATCCGGAATCGGTTGCGGATTTGCTGCGAAGGCTGCAGGAGTCGGAACAAGAGAAAGCGGAATTGAAGCGAAGAGCCCAAAAGTCGACGCTTACAGAATGCCTGACCGCCTCCCATGAGCTCCTCTACTCAACTTTGCCGCAGATCATTGAGAAAGATTTGAGCAATTGCACCACAGCAAAAGGGCATACAAAAGTAGACGGCAAGGCGGTCCCACCCAGGCTCCAGATATGGACGGATTTTCTGGACAGACAAGATGCAATCTTTGAGCAGCTGGAAGGACTGGGCGACGAACGCATCTTCTCGAGCAAGAATAGTATCTCGGGCAACGGAGAAACTCTGCAGAGTCTCAGAATTTCTAATGAGGATAGCACTGGCCTTTTCATCACAATGGCTCTAGAGTGCCCTACCAAATTGATGATTGACGAACTCAACAAAATCGATACCTTCCGCGACCAGCTCAACGTTCCCGACGGTATACTATTTCGAAAGGACCTGAACGGCGTCGATACCCCAGCCGGCCGTAGTGGGAATGAACTTTCTGATCAATACTGCTGCCATGCAACCAACAGGGAAGGACAAATCATCTTCGTTGCCGAATACAAGCCCCCCCACAAGCTCAATCCGGCATCTTTTGACTTCCTGAAGCCTGGATTGAATATCTTTCGAACAATATGCCAACGAAAGTTCGTACCTGAGCCGGAAAAAGAGGCATTTCGGAAAGATGTCGATATGGCTGCCGCTATTGTACAGACTTTCAAGGACATGATTAAGCAGGGACTCCACTATAGCATGCTGACGACTGGCGAGACAATCGTCTTCTTCTGGTTCGACATGGAGAAAGATCGCCGGAACCTTTTCTATCATATTTCATCCTTTGGCGAGGATGCAAAGCCACCCGAAAGCTATCGGCGGACCGCTCAGAGCCAATTTCTAGCGTTCACATTGATGGCAGCTCGCGGTAACCCGGACGAGCGGTTGACGTCCAACCGAGACGATATCGACAATCTTACTCAAAGCTTGGAGGAGTGGCAAGAACCAGTGTTACAAAAAGAGCCGGGCGAAGAGGCGCGAGCCGATGGACAATCGCAAGACGAGCAGCTGGGAAGTTCGCAGCCTTCGTCACAAGGCAGTACAGCGGGCTCGTCTTACCAACCGTCGGAATTGTTATCGTCGCCGAACACCGGGGAAAGACGGACGCTGCGACCCCGTGTTCAGCCACTTGCATGCAGTGGCGAAGCCAGCGACGATATCAACGACTCACAAGACAGAGACAGTGATGACGAGGACGATGAGCAGCCATCGCCAGGGATTCCACCACGGCCGAGCTTTGGAGGACGAGAAGGAGGACGACAGACGGGGAACAGTGCCAACGGAGAGTCGGTCAACGGAGGGTCGCACGGAGGAGCAGGAGCCGCCAATGATGGAACGAACGAGCAGCACAGATCACACTGCACCCAGGAGTGTCTTCTGGGGCTTGTGAACGGTGGCCCCCTCGACGTCAAGTGCCCAAACGTTGCACTCCACCGAGGAGCAGGCTGCTCAGTAGTCTCGTCTCACCCCATCGACCACAAGACATTTCTCCAGCTCCTGCAAAAGCAGCTCAAGAGAACACTGGTCCAGGGAATCCACCGTGCGGGACGCAACGAATCTGGCGCCACTGGTATCCTCTTCAAGGCAACACTCCTCGAGTACGGCTACACCATGGTCTTCAAGGGAGTACAGGAGAACGCACGCGGGGCTCTTGAGCATGAGATTGCAGTTTACGAACGACTACAGCCAATCCAGGGCAAGCATGTACCTGTATGCCTCGGGATGATTGACCTCCGCACTATAGGTAGGACATTTCACCACAGCAACGCATACGACGGCTACTCAGAGATCATTCTTTTGCTCTTCCTCTCATGGGGTGGGGTCAACTTGTTCGACGCGGAGGTGCGACTTGAAGCGAAGCAGGAACTCGAGGAGAAAGCGAAGCGGTCGTTTCGCGCGGTGCACGAGTTGGGCGTGATTCAAGACGACGTGCGACTGGAGAACATGCTCGTCAACGACGATATCAATGGCGTCATGGTTATCGACTTTGAGCATTCGAAGTTACTCAAGCGACCTCGAATTCCCCTGCTTGCGAAGCAGGCTCGCCAGAAGCGGGTACGACCCGAAGAGCCGGAGCTGACCTCACACAAGCGCAGCCGGAAGTCGCAGTCTGCAAAGGCCAAGACAGCAGCGCGTCCTCGAGGCGCCAATGCAGGACTGTTTTCTGAGGAGCTCTCGTGGTTGAAGTGCGAGTTCATGGGATTGAGCTCACGCAATCGCCACCTGGCCCAGGCTAAGGTCGCCTAAGGAAACGTATGACGATGAAATTCGGCGCGGAGTTGACGGGAGTTGGACGTGGATTGGGATATATGATGGGGAGACGCAAGGTCAGGATTGGATTGTGTCCGATGAGTCGTCTGTGGCTCGTGATGGACCGAAGACCAGGTGGCTCCCCTTTGTTGATTTTGTGTACGATTTCTATAGTATGTAGGTAGGCAGGTAGTCAGGCAGATGTCGACCAGAATATGACCACCAAATAAACACCAAGAGCGTGCCTGTCTTTCCAGGAAAGAAAAGGCAAGGGAGTGCAGTTCTCTCAAAGTCTCAGCATACTCGAGTATGTACATTGCCCATCCTTATTGACGACATGGAAGAACTCATAAGGGGACTGACTATAAGTTGAAGGTTTTGACACTTCTTACTTTTCTCCTCTTCTTGAAGTGGGTATGGTGAAGATGGTAAGGCAGGTATTATTGACCGTAGTATGAAGAAGGCGTGGAAGCTACTCTGGGCCGACTTCTTCTCGGTTTGTCCTTTTCCTCCGTGTGTACCCCTTTCTCGCTCTTTCTGAGAACTTGGCGCTTCGAGGACGCGAATTGAAACCTGTTCTGCTGTTTGGGCAACCTGTGATTATGCCGATGCAAAAACTGCATGAGTGTTCATGTTTATACGCGATTACCCGTAGGTCCTAGGCTCGAAAGAGGGTCTTAAGATCGCTTCGGCTGGTCCAATATGTGATTAGCATATGTCGAGGGGTGTGATTACATGTATTTCAACTCTTGACTTTTGTCACTCCTGACGATTGAACGAACATTGGAGATATGGCAGATCGCGAGCTGCCAACGGGTATCCGCGAAAAACAGTGAAAAATATCCGATCTCTCGGAAAAAAGGATCTGCTTAGTAAGTAATCTCCGCCCCGTAGTGGCACTTCTTTCTTAACTGCCAATTGGCTGGCCAAATCCCCATCGCCGGCAACGACAGACCTCTCACCGAAGTCGCTCCTTTTCACCTCGTCCGTCCATCGTCAACGACTTCACCTTCCTCTATCCCGAGCCCAGGTCGAGTCTCGGCCCCGTAGAGGCGCGGCATGCCCCGGGATCCGCTCATCGGGTTGGTGGGCAAGCCATCGGCTGGGAAGAGCACGACGCTCAACAGCTTGACGGATGCATCGTCTAAAGTCGGTCCGTCGTCGCCCCCACGATTCCTCTACGAGATTTTCTGGTAGCTGAGAGGAACATGCCACGAGATGAACAGGCAACTTTCCGTGCGTCTCTTCGCGCGAATCTATGTGTCCTGGCTGTAGAAATGCTGACATCTTTTGCTTCTCTGACAGCTTCACCACGATCGACCCGCAACGCGCCGTCGGCTATCTCCAAATCGACTGTGCCTGCGCTCGCTTCGATCTCTCGGATCGCTGTCGGCCCAATCATGGCTCCTGCGTATCCGGCCGTCGCTCCGTGCCCATCGAGCTTCTAGACGTCGCCGGCCTCGTCCCCGGCGCGCACGAGGGTCGCGGTCTCGGAAATCGGTTCCTTGACGACCTGCGCCACGCTGACGCCCTCATCCACGTTGTTGATGCTTCCGGTACCGTCGACGCAGAGGGGAAGCCTACCCGTGGCTACGATCCTTCGGTCGACATTGCTTGGTTGCGCGCCGAGATTGTCGCTTGGATTCTCGGGAACTTGATGCAGCGCTGGCCCTCGATTCGGAGGCGCCATGTCGCCGTCAAGGCTACCGCCCTCGACACCCTCGTCGCTCAGTTCTCCGGGTACGGCGCAGACGCGGGACTCATAGGCCGGGCGCTCGATCGTGCTGCCGTGCGAGAGCCGCTTGAAAGCTGGGACGATGGCACGATTCGGCACGTAGTCGACAGCTTCGTCGACGAGAAGTTTCCCACCGTCGTCGCACTGAACAAGATCGATCATCCTGACGCTGATAAGAACATCGCCAAGATCGCAAAGGCGCATGACCCGGCTTCCATCGTTCTCTGTTCCGCCATCTCGGAAATTTTCCTCCGCAAGATGGCCAAGCAGGGCTACATCCGTTACGTCGAGGGAAGCGACGTGGTAGATACGAAGGAAGACCTGATCGAGGAAGGCGATCCGGATGGTGGTGGCCTCAAGGAGCTCGACGACAAGAATCGCACGCGGATAGAGAATCTCAAGGACATGGTCCTCTTCCGCTTCGGATCTACAGGTGTCGTGCAGCTTCTTACTCGCGCGGCTGACCTGCTCGGCCTCGTCCCCGTCTTTCCCGTCCGCAACACCACCACGTTTGGATCTGGCGCTTCTGACTCTCGCTTCGTCTTCCGTGACTGCGTTTTGGTGAATAAGGGCTCGACTGTGGCTGACGTTGCCCGCAAAGTTATGGGTGATGCTCCCATTGCCTATATCGAGGGCGTTGGGAACCTGAGAGTGGCCGAGAATGATGCCGTGGCGGTGGGCAAAAACGACGTGAGCTTTCCCTCTGCTGTGCTTTTCAGCTAAGGTAACGCGTGACCGCTGACTGGGAAAGCAGATTCTCTCCTTTAAAGTAGGTCGAGCGTGACACTAGCAATTCGTGACGGGGGTCTCTATAAGCATTCGGAAACGAGCCTACTACGCTGCCATGGCAGGTTGGCATTTCGAATGAGACGAGTTGAGAGGGTAAGGTTGCAAGAGGTTGCAAGTTAACTCTCTATCATCTATCAGTCATATAAGGGGGACACTACGAAAGAAAGAGTGTGTGGTAGTCATGCATCGGTTGACGATGATACCACAATCTGCTGTACTTGATAGATCGACTGGCAAAGAGTTGTTTAGCAACTGCATGCTGCCTTAAGGCGGAGAGCAGGGTACGATCCGTTGGTATCACCTGCGTTATGCAGGACGAATGATGAACAAAGATCCGTCATCCACACAAAGATTTCGTACCCGTAGCTCCTTATAGGCGAGACACGAGCCTAGGACCTACGGGTAGGCTCGGAAGGGTAGTTTACTCTTCATCTCTTCCCCTTTTCTACGGAGTAGGATGAGACAGTTTCTCCTGAGCTGAAACAAACAGTTTTCAGAAAAGTCAACCGCACTCTCATAATTATTCCTGTGTTGCCTACCGTACCTAGACGGCTACTGCTTCGATATTCTGATTTTTCCACGAGCTCGGAACAGAGCAGATGTGATGATACTTGTCTGTGAAATCTCTATGTACCTCAATAGTTGCAAGGTTCTGCATCCAAAACGGTTAGCACACAACAGCAACAGGTTTCGTGGTCTAGTTGGTTATGATTTCTCGCTAACACCGAGAAGGTCCCCGGTTCGAGCCCGGGCGAAACCACATTTTTGTCGTTGTGTATCCGTATCCGTAGAAAATCCCAAAACGCCTTTCTTGCACTGAGCAGAGTTGACCATCATGTTTGGAGGGAGCCAACTCTCACGTCCTCCCTTCATCCCATGTTGGTTGAAAATTTTTTTCCCCTTCCCTCTATGTATAATAACGGCGTTTGCCAGATGCCCGCTGGCTTGTAGCTGTCAGCCACTGTATTTACAGTTTACACACCTAGGGACCCACCTAGGACAGTTGTAGGGGCAGTCGGAGTCCCGTGACAGAAACCTTCCTTCACCATCTTCCCACCTACTGCTATCTTCACGCGTCAAGACGACAAAAAAGCAGCCAGCATCTCATCATCGACTGGGCCTGCTTCGGCGGGCGTGCCACTGATCATCTGTTCTACTGCGTCCTCTGTATGTTTCTTCAGCTTCATCTCCTCTCACGTGTGGCCTTGAATGAATCGTTGTTCATGCGGCAAAGCCAACCAAGATCAAGCAAATTCGCATCTTTCACCCCAAGCAAGGTTTTCATATCTTGTTTTGAAGCCTCACCTCACGGGGCAACTGCATTCTCCATCGCTCCTGGCTTTCCATCTTCTCGCAGACATGGATGAGCTCGTCAAAAACGGCCGCAAGCTTTACGCTGCCCGCGAGTTCGGCAAGGCTCTGATACACTTCACCCGCGTGCGACTGGTTCCTCTCCTCCCTTACTCTTCTGCCTCCACGCTCACCTTCAGCAACACAGGCCATGCACATGTGTTCTTGCAACAAGAATCAGAAACGGAAGCGATGCGCTTGCAAGGACTATGAAGCCGTCGCTAGCAGGGATGGCTCCATCTATGATGAGGCCATGTTTACGTGCTTTTGCGACGCGTCCAAGCTCTTTTCCAAGTGTGAGGACGAGTTGCACTTGGCCGCTCTCGATGCTCGCGCTGCTACCTTTGAGGCATTGCAGGAATTGGACCGCGCAGAGGCTGATGCCAAGTGGATGCTTGAGCTCGCACCTGGC
This sequence comes from Ophiocordyceps camponoti-leonardi (nom. inval.), assembly GCA_003339455.1. Lineage (NCBI taxonomy): Eukaryota > Fungi > Ascomycota > Sordariomycetes > Hypocreales > Ophiocordycipitaceae > Ophiocordyceps > Ophiocordyceps camponoti-leonardi. Next base: position 16,774 of record PDHP01000284.1, on the reverse strand, counting down.
CTTCCACACGTAAAGCTTGCCCTTTTGTTTTTTTTTTCCCTTTCCTTTCCGCCCAATGATTTGTTAGGCCGGGCTGACTGTGTTTAGGGTTACCTTCGCTTTGGCAAGATTGCTCGCCTTCGCAAGAATGCTTGGCTCGCCTGGAAGATATACAGCGCGGGCGTCGACGCCAACAAGAACACGTCCTTGGAGTCTTCTTCCCAGCTCCAGGTATGAGCTGCCGTGCGAACCTCTCATCGGATTGACTCTGTCTTAACCAATAGACGTATCAGAAATTGAAGCAGCTGCTGCAGCCGCTTCAACTGCGCTTCAACCGAAAGGATCCCTTGATTCTTCCTTTGGAATTGATTTATCTCATCTTCGAGAATCTGAGCCCCGTCGACTTGACGTACGTTGTCAACCGCCTGCCTAGCACTTCCATGGTGCGTTGCTAATCCGGTTCGCAAAGGAAATGTCTCCGCGTTTCCAAAGCCTGGAATCACGTCTTGACCCGCGGCCAGGGCCAAAGCCTTTGGCGTCAGCTCGACTTTCTTGAGCCTCCGCCCCGTCCGCTCTCGGTCAAGGCCATGAAGACACTCGTCGGACGGTCCGGCAACACGGTGCGAAGCATCGTTATCAAAGACGCAACCACGTTCAAGCTCAACCAGGAAAAGCTCGGGGCGCTCGTAAGGCACGCGAAAACGCTGGAGCATCTCGAAATCAATCATTCGACCGACGCAATCTTCCCTTTCCCGGATCAGCCAGGCTCCTACAAAAAGCTGCGCTCTCTCGTCATGGACCTGAATCACGAAGGTGTATTTGTGTCAATCGAGGGTCTCCGGCCCGTACAATTCGTGTCTGTCGTCGCGGCAAATTCTCTGGAGCATCTTGACCTCATCAGGATACCCTCGGAGTGCGGTTTTCACAGGAAACTGCCCGATTTTCCCCGGTTGAAGACGCTGCGCCTGGGGCAAAAGGACCAAGCATTCGGCGTGGTCGATTTGCCTATTGTGCGTTTCCTTCCGCCCCCCCTTTTTTTTTCGGGACCTCGTCGTATGCATTCACTCGGCACTGACAACCTTGCTCAGTTTGAGCTGGCCAGGAAAACTCCGCAACTGGAGCAGCTGAGTATCAATGGGTTCCCTCTCACAGAAGGCGACGAGAACCTGATACGCGACTGGCACACGCTATGGAGCAAACTTGAGGTCTTCGTCTTTCGGATGCCTAAACACCTTCGATCCAGGAGCCCCTTCGACACATTGACATGCGTCATGCTGGTGCACAGCCTCCAGATGGGCAACGGCTTCAGGCATCTCGAACTGGACATCCCTTACGATAACCATATGAGGGCCGAGACGAACGGCTTCCTGCTGTACAGCGTCAGAGAGCTGAGCTCCTATACGCCGACGCTTGCGGCGACCATCAGTCGCATGCCGTGCCTGCGGCAGTTCGCGAAGCTGCGCGCCCTCAGGCTCAAGAGGTTGACGCAGAGCCCTCGTACGATGCAGGCGCTACTAGTGGACCCCATGGCCAACGGCTGCTTTCGCGAGTTCGACATCGTCTTCCCCTTTGACGACACGCTCTTCCCCGAGGGTCAAGCTTCGATCCGCCACCTCCGCGGCTACAACTGGCTCCGCGGCCTGAAAAGCATCCGCTACATGGGCCTGTCCAACTTCCACTTCCCGCCCCTCCCGACGAGGGACTATGAAGACCCCCTGCCGGCCTTCCTCGGCAGCTTCCCCAAGCTGGAGACGGTCAGCCTCTCGTCCCAGCACGTCTCGGACGGCGACTTTTACCGGCTCGTCACGCGCATCATGTCGGAGACGCCGGTGAGGACCATCTACCAGTCTTGCGTCACGGGCTCCCTCATGGATAAGGTCGTGGCGGAGGGCGCGGAGCAAGGCGTTGAGGTCATTTGGGGCGAGCGGCCGCATCAGTGGCCCGTTCCGTTGGAGGACTAGAAGGGAAGATGGGGTTTGTTGCCTTTTTTTCCCCTCTTCCTTGTTTTGTGGTTTTGTTTGTGTTTGTGTGTCTGTGTCTGTGGTTTTCTCCTTGAACACCATAATTTGATCTGATGTGGTATTATCTGCCTGTTGATCGTCTGAGAGGGTGTATTAGGAGAAAGCAAGGAGGGCGAAGAGGGCGAAGAGAGCAAGGAGGGCCATCAGGGCAAGGATGGCAAGGAGGGCAAAAAGGGAAACGAGAGCAAACACGGATAGTACAAGAGACCATCATGGTCAATGTATGTGTTAAAGGCCCTAGAATGAGTGGGCCAACGGCGTGTGTTTTTTATACCTTCTAAGGGCGTGCCTAGTGATTACGTTCTTCTTATTTATTATTAATTCCGGACCCTTGTTTACGGATTCCTATACGGGTAGATCAGGGCTACGAATATTAGGGTATTAGGTATAGGAATAAGCCCTTATTTTACTAGGGATTATAATAATAATAAAGGGTTAGGGAAGATTACTTATATAGTTATATAAGTTACGATAATTACTCCCGTTTTAAAGGGGTAAGTATATTAATTTAATATATTTTTATACCCCTTTATTTAATAATTATAAGCCCGGTTAGAGCTTTTTTTTAATATATACTTAAGTTAAAATATACTATATAAATTACTCTTTCTAGATTTTTAAAGCCTTAAGAAGTAAGGCTATTATTAAACCCCTTTTCTACTAAAATTAATTAAAAAACGATAGAATATAATAATCGATATTTTTTTAATTAATTTAATTAATCCTTTCTCCTTTTTTTCCCTTTTTTAAATATAATAAATTCGTACGCTATTAAGCCTACCTTTAGGCTTATAAAGCTAGAGGATTAGACCTCTTAGTAGAACGATATTATAAATACGGCTAAAGACTATAACGTATAGGAATTTATTAATCCTAAAGGGGATAAAGAAATTAAAGAGCCTAAGGAGCCTCCTATCCCTTTAGAGGCTAGGGTAACTAGGTCTAGATTAAAAGCCCTAACCTATAATTAACTTTATACTAAATATAAAGATATTCTTATACCTTATTATAAAAGGAAGTTAAAATAATATAAAGAATAAAAAAAGGGTATTAAAATTATAAATACCTTTATAAAATTAGGGGTTTTAGCCTATTAAACGTTATTTAATAATATACGTATACCCTAGGAAAAGCTTTAAAAGCTAAAGGCTAAAGTCTAGCTAGGGGATTAATAAGAAATCGAGTTTACTAATAATACTCTAATAGCCTTATTTAAAAAGAACCTTATAAAAGTCGATATCCTTAAGTAAATAGGTAATATTCTTAATACCTACGAGCTTTATAAGACTATTAGAAGCTAAATTTATACTAATAAGAAGGTATTAAAGCGATTCTTAAAAGTTATAATAAAGAGGTATTCGTCTTTTACTAATCTAATTAAGATTACGATTAATAATAATAAGAAAGTAAGACTACTTTTTTCTATCTTTAGAAACGTTATTAAGAACTTTAGAATTATTATATACGATAATTAACCCGTAAAAAAGGCTTATAAGGAGGTAGCGTTTATTAATATAAATACCTTAGGCTATATCCTTTAAGGGTAAGATAGAAATAGCCGCTCCGCTCGTTTAAATACGAATTCCGGGTTATTATAATCGAATAGTCTTAGGGAAAGGAATATTTAAAAGTATATTTAGTATAGCTATAAGTATCTAGCCGAAAAGGAGAAAAGGGAAAATTACTAACGAAGGTGCTTTTATATCCTTCCTAAATCGAAGCCTTCGTTTTTTAATATTACCCTATAAGAAGACCTTTTAAAGGAAGTTAAAGAGAAGGTCTTAAAGGATTAGGCTATTAAGAAGAAGGTTAATAACTAGAAGAAGGAAAATAAAGACCGGTTAGGGGCTAAGGATTTAAAGACTTCGGGGGTATTTATAGCCTTTAATAATACTAATTATATAGTTAATTAGGTTTTTCTAGACGGAGGAGCCTCGAGTTATATATTTAATACCCCTAAATAGTTTAATTCCCTCGACTAAATAGCCTTTAAAAAGCTTAAAGTCGCTACTAAAGTAGTTAGATCCTCGGGGGTAGGGATTATTACCCTCGTTATAAAGACTAGCTACTCGATTTATCTTAAGGATATTACTTATTTCCTATAATTTAATACTAATATAGTATCCCTTAAGGCGTTTACTAAGAAGGGATATAGCTATAATAACTTAACTAGCCGTTTATAGAACCCTTAGAATAAGGTAATAGTCTATTATATAATTAAACGCTACTAATAGAATTAGATTAATATTAAGAAGCCTATAGTATTAGCCTATCTAAATTCTCGAATGCCTCGGGTAGTAATTATAATAGACGAGTAACTATAGTATACTAGAATAGGGTATTTAGGCCTTAAGGTATAATAAATAATTTTAAAGGCCTTAGGGGTTAAGATAGGCGTAGTATAAATATTGGATTATAAGATCTATACTATAATAAAACTACGTAAGAATCGATCGAGGATCCCGAAGGACCCCGCGTAGCCCCGCTAGCCCTAGTCGATTATCTCTTTTAACCTTTTTTCCTTCGGGACTAGATATAATAGATCTCTATATTTAGCCCTATTTATAAACCGATTTACGGGGGAGAAAATCGGCTATAACCTACTTCTTAAGATTAACCTACCGGTAACTTAGGTTAAGTTCGTCTCCTTTCTTAAAAGAAGGTTTAATCTAATAGTATTCGTTATCCTAATAGATTATAAAAAGGCTTTTTTTATAAAGGCTTTTAAAGATAACCTAGTTTTTAAAGGAGTCGAAATACGGTTTACTTTCCTAGCCTACCCTTACTAAAACGGGTACGCTAAGCGTTTAGGCGGGATTATTATATATAAAGTATCCTATCTTCTAGCCTAATCCGGGTTCCTATTGCTTATATAGCCTATAGTAGTTTATTAGGCTATTTACCTTCTAAATCGAACGCTAAAAAAGGTAAATAAGGAGGTAGGAGAACTATAATTTTAATCGCCGATTAAGACCCGGCTACGGTAGCTAAAAGATAATAATTCTAACTAGGTAATATTCCCCGAAGATAGGATAAGGCAAGACCTAAGGTATATTAGAGCCTATAGCTATAAAGCCTATTTAATAACTTAGGTAGTAATTAGAAGCCTATAAGGGAAACTTAACCCTAAGGCTTATATTAGCTACCTAGCCGGTATCTTTTTATTAACCTAGTATAATATTTAAGTACTTTCTCTTAAGAGGAGTACTATTATTAATACTTTATTTATTACCTTCGATAAGAAGATTTTCTATAGTATAAACTAGGAAAAGAAAAGGGAGATTTAGAAAAAGGCGATTAAATAGATTAGCTTTATTAAAGACGAAAAGGAGGAGGAAGAGAACCGACTAGAGGCTTTATTAATCCCCGAATTAGGGAATCCGGACTCGAATTTAGCGGGTACGAATTCTACGGGCCCCGCTCCCTTAGATCCGGAGGAACGGCCTATAAAGGCCGGAGACGATAAGAATAAGCCTTTTAAACCCTTAATACCCGACTCCTTTAAAAGGATAGGGGATATAGTATTCTTCTTATTTTAAAATCTAATTATAATCCTTTATAGGGACCGACTCCTAGAGCCCCTAGTCTACTTTAGGGAAGCCTATAAGCGGCTTAATAAAGATTAGTAGATAGAGGCTATAAAGGAAGAGCTTTCGAGGATTAAAGGGTATAGAATTACCGTCGAATTAGCTACGGAAGACGTATTAGAAGGCTATAAGCTTCTAAACCTTAAGTAGGTATACGTTTATAAATTCGACTCGGATAGCTATTTCTCGAGGTATAAGGCTAGGGTTATAGTATATAATAATAAGTAGTTATTAAATAAGCTCTCTATTTATACTTATACCCTTACTACCCGAACGTTTCGCTTATTAATAGCGATTACTATATTCTTCGACCTTAAGGCTAAATAGTATAACTTCGTTAATACTTTTTATAATAGCGAACTTAATAAAAAAATATACTATAAGCTACCCCTGGGTTTTTAGACTAAGGGGAGGGCTTAGCGCTTAAAAAAGGCCTTATACGGGCTTTAGTATTCTCCTTTTCTTTAGTTTAAGCTCCTATTTTCGTAGTTAAAGACCTAGGGATATAGGGTTATATATAAAAACCCTTACGTTATAACTAATAGTAAGTTAATTATATTTTTCTATATTAATAACTTAGTTACCCTATTTAGGAGGGTAATACTTAGAGAATACGAGGAATTTAAGAACGTAATCGATAAGGCGTTCTAAATTAAGGATCTTAGGGATTTTAAATAGTTTCTTAACCTAGAGGTTATTCGGGATCGACCGAATCGATAATTATAGCTCTTATAATAAGCCTATATTTAAAAGGTTATAATAAGGTTTAAGGGGCTACTTACTTATAAGAAGTACTTATAGCTAATAGCTATTAATAAGATCCCCTTATTTAAGGGGAAGGCTATAAAGGATAAGATTAAAAAGTTCTAGGCTATTATAGGGAGCCTAATATACGCTATAATTATTACGAGGGTTAATATTACCCTCTTAATTAATAAGCTCTCTTAGGGGCTTTAAAACCCTAGCTTTTAATACCTTTTAGTAGCCCTTTAAGTCCTCGAATACCTTAACTATACTAAGGACCTATTAATTCGATTTAATAACGATAACGTAAATATCGTAGTAATATTAGATTCTTCGTTTAGGGATAACGCGGACTAGAAAAATACTTACGGATTCGTTATCCGGGTATTTAAAGGGGCTATAGCGTTTAAATCGGGGAAATAGGATACTATTACGACTTTATCGACTAAAGTAGAGTTCCTAGCCTTATCTTATATAGTTAAAGAAGTTAGGGCTTTCGAAAGGCTTTATTAGGAGATAGAGTTTATCCCGTTTAATAAGATTAAGATCTATTATAATAATTAATAGACTATTCGATTAATTATTAACGAAACCCCGAAGCTTAAAATAAAGCTCTTATACGTCGATATTTATAACTACTAGTTACGCTAGGAGGTTTAAGATAAAAGGACTACGATTAAGTAAATAAAAACAGGGTAGATAATTATAAACGGCCTTATAAAGCCTTTATAGGGCGAGTAGTTTAAAACGTTTATCTAGGAAATAAGCCTTTATAAGCCTAAATATAGTAAGAAAGAAGAAAATACCTCTTAATTATACTTATTACTCTGCTAAAAGGGAAGAAAATACCCTTAAATAATAACTCTTACGGGAGGTTATACCTATTCTTCTTTATATTATCTTAAATACTCGCTATAGAATACTTCTACTTTTTTAGGAACCTAGGCTTAAAACCTAGTATATAATTATTCTTTATTAGTACGCCTAATTAATTTTTTTTCTTATTTATAGATATTATACCTTATATTCTTTTAGGATTTCTAGTTTATTTTCTTATTATTAATAGTCTTACCTTATCTAGGCGTTTTTCCTTATTTCTATTAGTTATAATCTAGAGGGTAACCCCTAATTATTATAACCGACTTTTCGCGATATTTCGTTTTTCTTTTTTAGTAATAGTTAAGATAGTATTATTAGAGTAAGTATAGGAATAATAACCTTAACCTTAATATAACCTCCCGACTTAATAAGACGTTTAAAGGGGAAGAGCTCCTTTCCCCTAAATAAGTTATAGGAGGGTTATATACGAGGACCTTTATATATATATAGATAGGGATCTTCTATTACTTAGATAGAAAGAGGTATATGGAATATAGAATACGATTCTACCTTATCTATTTAATTATATAATCCCTTCCTAGGAAGATAGCCTATTTAATACTATAATATATATTCGTTAGAATATACGGAGGCCGTAGGAGAATGTACGCATAAGCGTATAGAGGTATTGGGAAGGGAAGGATTATATAATATAGTCGCCCTTAGTCATAGGGCTTATAGCCGCCTATTAGGGCACGCTCTCCGTATATAGAGTATAGAGTAGAATTATTACTCTTATATTATCTTAATCTAGCCCTAAGTATACTATATAATAGTAATTCTACTTCGCTTATAGTAATAACTTTACGATTATTTTAATCGGATAATTAAATAGGCTTCTTACTAGTCCTTATAATTAGATAGGCCTTATACTAATCCTTATAATCGGATAGGCTTATAAGCTAGTCCTTATAAATTATAAATTATATAACCCTCTATAGCGGTAGTATTATATCTTCTTAAGACCTATAGTACTTTTACGATACTATAGACTACTTATTATATTCCCCGCCTATCTAATTTACGGAGAACCTAGATAATATCTTAGGTTCTATAGGAATAATAGACTAATTAAAGAGACTCGGTAAGATAATAAGCCTTATTAAGATAAGATATATTATAGCTAAGAATACCTCCGCCCCCGTAGGAAAGGGGAAGGGACCTATACGGAAAAAGGGGGAGCCTAGCTCTTAGATAAGCTCTCGTATAGGCGAGCCTAGTACTAGTATAGGGGAGCCTAGCTCTCGTACTATAGATAAGGTAGACTCCGACCTGGAAGACGAGGGTACTACTATTAGGAAAACGTCCCTAGAGCCTATAGGAAATAAGGGGCGTTAAAAGTCCGTATTCGTTAACTCGGATAACCCGGTTAAGTATACGGAGGAGTTATATTAGGGTATTTAGACGGATAGTAAATTCCGACTTATAATTATATAGGCTTTATACTTCTATAAGTTTCTTACTAAATAACCTATTATAATTACTCTAGACTTATTTACGAACTATAATCTAGATTATATAAATACCTATTATATAGCTATTTATTATCTTAAGCGTACTTATCCCGGAATATATTATAAAATACTCTAGTATAAAAGTATAAGGGATAAGTACCTCGATATAATAAGGATTATTTAAGCCTATCTTAAGAGGTATTATATAGATAATATCCTTAAGCCTAAGGTCTTCTTATACGATCTCTTCGTACTTATCGACGAAAGAGAGTTAGAGGAATTATATCCTACTAATTATAAGCCCTTATAAACGCTTTTACGATAAGCTTTAGTCTAGCCCTCTATTAAAAAATATATTACTATCGATAAGGGACCCGCTCGTTTTACTATAGAAGCTATTATCTCCCGATGGATACTATAGGGTAAACGCCGATAGTAGTCTATACCTCTTGATAACTCTAACTCCGAATCTAAGTTAGATTTTACGGAGTATAAACGTTATCGACGAGATTTTTCGGTAGATCTAACTATCGATAAGGCTTCCGAAGAAGCTATTAGTAAGAGGCTAAAAAGAGATAATATTAGTACCTTTTATCCGGACTACCTAGACCCTAATAGAATAGGTATTATTACTAGTAAGGATAGAAAGGTTGCTTTTACTAACGTTAATCTCTTCTATAAATACTTTCGTATTTATAAATCTAATAATACTTATACTCTTTACCTATTTTACCTTTTATTTTTTATAGGTACTATACTTATATAGTATATAGCCGAGTTAAACTTCGAATAGCGCTAAAAGCTTACTTCTAGTACCCTTAACTATTTTACGAAGCTAGTATACTTAGGGCTAGATTAAGATAATATAAGAGTAATAATTCTCCTCTATACTCTATATATAGAAAGCGTACTCTAATAGGCGGCTATAAGCCTTATAACTAAGGGCGATTATATTATATAATCCTTCCCTTCCTAATACCTCTATACGCTTATACGTATATTCTCTTATAGCCTCCGTATATTCTAACGAATATATATTATAGTACTACGCCTCGAAGATTACTACCTATAGTAATCCTATATATATTATCCTATTAATCTATTCCCGATATATAAGGAAAACGAACGAGAAGGAAAAGTAAGAAAAAGGAAGAACGTAAAGGAAAAGGCCGATTATCTTACTCGCTAATTATAGCGGGATCGGCGTACGGTAGGGGCTTACCGCGCCTTAAAGGCGTTAATCGCTCCTTACGAAACGGCGGTAGTATTAATCTACTAATCGTTATTAACTCCCTAACCTTTCTAGCGGACTAAATATTACCGGCGAGGCTTACCCTATCCGAAGTATTAGTCTTTAATACGTATAATATAATTAATCTTATAATATATATCTCTTTTACTAACGGCTTCTAGTAGATCCTATATAGCCTTTATAGCCCTAGGCTCCTTGTTTTTAAAATAGCCCTTATAAGCGGGTCGAAGGTACTTAATAGATATTACCGGGTAGATATAAGCGTATATAAGTAGATTAAACTCTATAGCTAAGGGGTTAATTATCCGCTTAATAACGTATAAACCCTTATACTATTATAACTATTTTTTAGAGGGTTATTTAAGCGTATAATATCCTTTATAAAGCCTAAAGTAGACCTTTTACCTAGGCTTTAGAAGAATTAGCTAGTATTTTATATTATACTACCGTTTAGCCCTTATTATAGCTAGGTTTATTATAAAGTTCGTTTAACGGCGAATAGCCTCCTATAGGTATAGGATATCGTCTACCGAGGTATTATCGGCGGACTCCGTAAGCGCGTATAGCGGATACCTAAATAAATAGGCATAAACCGTTATTTTAATCCCTAAATTATACGCGGAATTTAGGTTCTATTATAAGGCGAGTACTAGTAACTTCTAATCGATTATTAGCTTTTTAACGTATAATAAGCGGAGGGTAGTTTTAATAGTCTAATTACGGCGCTTAAATAGGCTATTAGCCTATGGATAATACGCTATAATTATAGTAATCTTAGTTCCGAATACCGATTAAAGCTCGCGTTATACGTCCGAATTAAATTTACGGTCGCGATTATTAATAATAATTAATAGTATACCCTAGTCGTAAAGAAGAAGCTATCTACCTAGCGTTTATCCCTAATCTATAATACTATACGTTAAATAGCTAGGAATTAATAACGTTCTTTTACTAGAGAGGTATATAATTATTAAAAGGAAGTTAAACGTATCGAAGCCTTTTATAGCCTAGGAAGAATCTACGGAATCTATCGGAGAAAGGTTAATAATAAAGTCTATTATAATACTTTTTATAGGGACTCTAGGGGCTCTAATTAGTATATAGATCCTAGCGGTAGGCTATTAGTCTATCTACCTAAAGTAATAAGCTTTATAGGTAGTAATATATTTCTTTACGCGCTTTATTATATCCCGGATCGTATACGCCTTAAGGTTTTAGAGCGTATAAACCTTTCCGAAATAATTCCGCTAATCGTACGCTATTATAATAATCTTATCGGCCTTATAGTACGGTATATATAAACGCTTATATCCTATCGAAGTCCGATAATATAGTAGACTATCCTATAAGAAAAAGGGGATACCCTACCTTTTAGCCTTCGCGATTTAGGGGGCCTAAGAAGAAATAATAGTATTCTTATAGTTTTTAAGTATATTAATAATCTTAGAGAAATATATATCCGAATAATAGCCTATAAAGAATACTTCTTTAATAGTAGGATTTATAATCGCCTTAAAAACGATAAAAGTATAGTCGAGTATTTAAAAGTCGGGGTTTTTACGTTCGAGAAGACTATTAGTCTTAGGCGTAGTTAATCGACTTAGGGTATTAAGGATAAAGTTCTTTTCCCTAGGTAGATAATAAATCTATAGATTATACTATAAGAGATAAATACTAGTAATAATAAGATAATAGTTAACGCGGTTAATACTAGCGGTACTAAGGGTATACTTCTCGTAGATTTACTTTATAGTAGAATAATCTATTAGGACGACTAAAAGGAGCGTATTCGATTATACTATAACCCGTATCTTTTTAACTACTTAAACGAGATAATTAACCTTAAGTTTAGAGGGTCTATAGGACCGTTTAATAGAGGTTAATTTACGGGAAAAAAAGTAAATAGGCTTTATAGATTTAACTAGAATAGGATTACTTAGCTATTATTTATTATTATAAAAATAATAGAATATAGCCGTAAAGCCTTATTATAGAGAGCTATCGAGTTAATAGAATAAACAATAATCTAGGTCTATATAGCGAAGTATATAGTAGGAGGTAATATCCGCTTAAATAGCGCGGAAGGTATTAAGTTCCTATAGAGTCGGCTTAAACGAAGCAGAATACGTAAAGGCTTTCCGTTTTTATAGCTCTCCTATAACTACCCTATTAATATTATATTTATAGTATAAAAAAGCGATTTTCTAGGCCTATAGGGGCGCGATAATCTAACTATAATATAGAATTATAGATTTTAAAAAGCTAATTACGCTAATATAGCTTTTAAGATTTTATAGAGTTATAGGGAATTAAAATAAGGTAAATACTATAATTCTCTTAGCTAAAGAGCTTATACTAAGTCTATCGATACGATAACCGAGTAATTATATAAAAGGGTAGCCGATTTACGACTTCTTCGGATTTATTATAATATTAAGACTATCGAAAAGGCTAAAGGCGGTAGCTAAGTACTTCTAATAATCTTCTACGGTCTATAAGAATATTATAATATTATCGATAAAAGTACGATAAAATAAATAATAATAGTATAACTTATAGTTTATATATCTCTAAACGAATACTAGGCTATTATAGAAGCCTATAGGCGCTATAGTAAACTTTTTAAGGCTATAATAACTCGTAATCGTAAAGTATTCCTAATATTCTTTATAGACCCTAAACTAATAAAAGAATTACGAGGCGTTAATAATAGTAATAAAACGACTACCTTAGATAGCGTATATAATATCCTTTTATAATAATAGTAGATAAGAGTCGGGAATTATAACCTTATTAATACTACGTAGGTTTACGATAATATAGCCTTTTAGCTACTTATCGACCATTCTCTAAATAACGAAGACTAGGGAAGTAAAGGGGGTTAGCCCTTTAACCTACTCTAGTTAGCCTTAATAGTATAAACGATTATATATTTTATCGATTAAGTTATAATCTTTAATACCCTATAGGTAGGGCTATTATATAACCTTCTACCTATACTAATCCGGAGCGAATAGTACCGAGAGTTCTTCTCCGGGTTCGAGGTATACGTTACTTATATCCTCCTAAAGACGATAATAGCGCTTAATAATATATAGAAAACCCTATATAACTAAGGGGTCTTTATTATATATATAGCTCCTAAGACTACTAAGAACCTCTAATAGGTTTATAGGCCTTTATATAAGTAGGAGGCTATATACGAGCTCTTTAGTTAGGACCTCCTCGACTAGCGCGAATTCTATAAGGGCGATTACGGGCTCTTAACCCTACGTATAAGCGAAAATAGTATTAGAAAATAGTATTAGTAAGGGGTTAAAGGATAGCGTTAGAGGAGTCTTAGCGATAAAGGATTCGGTAGGCTTATTATTAGTAATACCTTCGTTCTAAACGCTAAGAAGTATCGGGTTAATATCGACTCTTAATATAATACTATTCTCTATCGAGAGTATAGGGCCCGATTATATATTATAAAAAAGGGTAAGTCCTACTAGAATAGACTCGATAATAAGGAAGCCCGAGTCCTTTTACTCCTTTAGGTATCCTAACTTAACCTTCCGATCGAGAATAAGCGGCTTATCCGACTAATTATAAGCGGTAACTACTTATAGAGTCTTCGAATCGACGATAGCGTATAGAATACTAGGTAGAATACTATAGAAAGAGAAAGACCTTTTAGATAGAACTTCTTTCTATTTAGTAGGGATTATAACCATACTACCTACTAGGATTATTACTTTCCCTCGATATTAAACCTTCCTTATAATATTAACCCGAGGCTTATCTATAGAGAATAGAATCTTAAAGTCGGCTAGGGTACTAAGATAAATTATTATAATCCTATAGTCGATATTTCCTTAATAAGGCTAAAAGAAGGTATTACTTAGTAAAGCTCTAGCGCTTAGGTTATTAATAACCTATCCTAAGGTAGTAAACCTAGAGAATCCTATAGGCGATTTATCCGATTTAAACCTATAGGATAGGAAGGAGAAAGTAGCCTAAGTCGTATAAATAAGAGGCTTTCTTAAGATCCCTCTAATCGGTATAGGCTTCCTTTCCTCGACCTTATATTTAAAGTTCTAAATAAATTTATAATCGATAAACGGATTCTTATAGCCTATATTAGGATAAACTTCGAAACTAGGTTTATTAGGTATAGCCTATATCTTAATACGAAGGTATAAGTAGGAATTAATTCCTTATGTATTAGTCCTAGCCTTTACTAGCTTAAGGACGTAAATTACCTTAGAGTTAATAGTCTTTAGAGCTTTTACCTTACCCTACTTTCGATAAATAAGCTAGCTTACTTTAGTCGAGTTTTATAAGTACTTATATAGGCTATTTCCCGAAGGAAACTTATAATAATAGTAGGAGTACTTATAAGCCTTAAGGCCTTACTTAATCTCCTAGCGGATTCTCTTTAGGCTAACGTAATCCTTTATAATAATATACTTATCTAGGGTAATAATAATAGGAAATCGTTAGCTATATTTACCGTATTAGTAGGCTCCTTAAGGGTTACCTTCTCGGGCTTTAACGAGGAAGGCGTATCCCGCGTTTTCTTCGGGGGTATTCTCCTCGGATAAAGCGGATAAAGTAAATAATAGCTCGTTTTCCCCTTTACTAGTATTAGGTTTATTAATTTAGTATTTATCCTCGAAATATACTTTTTTCTCTTTCTTCTCTTCGATACGGTTAATACGGCTATAGCGATAGGAATTATCGCTATAGCGCTAGGAATCGTTATAATTATATACGTTTTAGTTCCTATAATTATAATACCCTCCTTAATCGCTATTATAATAATATCCTTAGTTATTATCGCGATAATATCCTCGGTCGTAATTACGTTTTTCTTTATACTTTTCCCCCCCTAAAAAGGGTTATCGGTCCCCGCGATTACTACTAGATTTATAGTCTTCCTATAGGGATTTAGTAATAAGTATTTTATCGAATTTAAAATACTATTTAAAGTACTTATTAATATACTCTTTATAGGACTCGATATCTTAGATTTAGTAAATTAGGACTATACGACTCTTTAGAGGCTCGAGTTCCTTCGTAATCTCGATAACGATAAAAGGGAAAATAATCTCGAGAATCGCTTTATTAGTTATAATATAGAACTATTAGGCGAGAGAAACCTTATACTATAGTTAGTAAATTAAAAATATCGTCTTATTAACCTATATATTAATAGTATATTTAGCGCTATAAAGTTCTTATTAAACTTATATAATTAGGTAGTAGAATCGCTTCTAAAAACGCTTTATAAAGTAGTTAAGGGTACTAGAAGTAAGCTTTTAGCGCTATTCGAAGTTTAACTCGGCTATATACTATATAAGTATAGTGCTTATAAGAAATAAAAGGTAAAATAAGTAAAGAGCGTAGGCGTTATTAGATTTATAAACGCGAAGGCGTTCGTAAAAGAGATTAATATTAGTAAAAACGACCTTTCTATCCTTACTAGTAATAATACCTATTCTATTAGGGTCTAGGTAATCTAGATAGAAGGTACTAATATTATCTCTTTTTAGCCTTTTATTAATAGCTTTTTCGGAGGCCTTATCGACGGTTAGATCTACCGAAAAATCTTATCGATAATATCTATACTCCGTAAAATCTAACTTAGATTTAGAGTCGGAGTTATTAAGAGGTATAGACTATTATTAGCGTTTACCCTATAGTATCCGTCGGGAGATAATAGCTTCCGTAGTAAAACGAGCGGGTTCTTTATCGATAGTAATATATTTTTCGATAAAGGGCTAGACTAAAGCTTATTATAAGAGCGTTTATAAGGGCTTATAATTAGTAGGATATAATTCCTCCGACTCTCCTTCGTTAATAAGTATAAAGAGGTTATATAAGAAGACTTTAGGCTCGAGGATATTATCCGTATAATACCTCTTAAAACGGGCTCGAATAATCCCTACTATATTAAGGTACTCGTCCCTTATACTTTTATATTAGAGTATTTTATAATATATTCTAGGATAAGTACGCTTAAAATAATAAATAACTATATAATAGGCGTTTATATAATCTAGATTATAATTCGTAAATAAGTCTAGAGTAGTTATAGTAGGTTATTTAGTAAGAAACTTATAAAAGCGTAAGGCCTATATAATTATAAGTCGAAACTTATTATCCGTCTAAATACCCTAATATAACTCCTCCGTATACTCGACTAGGTCGTCCGAGTTAATAAATACGGACCTTTAACGCCCCTTATTTCCTATAGGCTCTAAGGACGTCTCCCTAATAATAGCGCCCTTATCTTCCGGGTCGGAGTCTACTTTATCTATAGTACGAGAGCTAGGCTCCCCTATACTAGTACTAGGCTTACTTATACGAAAGCTTATCTAAGAGCTAGGCTCCCCCTTTTTCTATACGGGTCCCTTCCCCTTTCCTACGGGGGCGGAGGTATCCTTAGTTATAACGTATCTTATTTTAGCAAGGCTTATTATCTTACCGAGTCTCCTTAATTAGTCTATTATACCTATAGAACCTAAGATATTATCTAGGTTCTTTATAAATTAAATAGGCGGGGAATATAATAAGTAGTCTATAGTATTATAAAAGTACTATAGGTCTTAAGAGGATATAATACTACTATTATAAAGGGTCGTATAATTTATAATTTATAAGGACTAGCTTATAAGCCTATCCGATTATAAGGACTAGTATAAGGCCTATTTAATTATAAGGACTAGCGAGAAGCCTATTTAATTATCCGATTAAAATAATCGTAAAGTTATCGCTATAAGCGAAGTAGAATTACTATTATATAGTATACTTAGGGCTAGATTAAGATAATATAAGAGTAATAATTCTCCTCCGTACTCTATATACGGAGAG
>PDHP01000283.1:0-35751 GCA_003339455.1 Ophiocordyceps camponoti-leonardi (nom. inval.) | reverse complement strand
CCTCCTCCTCCTCCTCCTCCTCCTCCTCCTCCTCCTCCTCCTCCTCCTCCTCCTCCTCCTCCTCCTCCTCCTCCTCCTCCTCCTCCTCCTCCTCCTCCTCCTCCTCCTCCTCCTCGGACCGAGGGAAAACAGTAGAGAAAAAGAGAAGCAGAAGAAGAAGAAGAAGAAGCACGGGCGAGAACCGTCGAGTCCACGAGATATACCCTTCTCAACGCTAGCCTGTATGCCAACAGCCCAAAGTTGTACATACCCTAATCCCTACCAAATAACGCGGGGTTATTAGACATCTCCATCTCCATCTCCATCTCTATCTCCATCCTAGTCTTGCCCCCCCCCCCCCCCCCCCCCACGGACCGAATACGCCCCCCCCCCCCCCCCCCCCTCTTCATCCAACCTCTAAACCAACGTGCTTTTATGCACATATGTATGGATATGCAAGTATTAGATATGCCCTCCGATCCGAACCGAATCTCGACGAACCCCCCTCCCCTACCTGAGGGCTACCTTACCGTACCTCTCGCAGCGAAGCACGAACCAAGGTCCAAGCTTCTTTTATTTTTTTTTTCTCTCTTCCCTGTCTCTCTCCTCTTTCTTTGCAACGGTCACGTCGGACGAAATACATATGTACAAGGTCCAAGGTAGCGTGCGCGTAACCAAGATGGACACACACCGATACCTGCATAGTATCTACGGATATATCTACGGATATCCGTATCCGTATATCCAGATGAAGAAGGGAAAGAAAGAAAAAGCATCTCTGAGGCCAAATGATCAGAGGCCTTGAAGACGGTTATAAAGAGAGCCATGCCATATTATATACGTACATGCCTATTATACAATACATGATGTATGCCTTTGCATCGCCATTATAATCATGGAGATTCCTTGCGACGGCAACTTCCTCCTCCTCCTCCTCCTCCTACTCCCCATACACCCCTACTCCAGACGAGAAACCAACATGCCCCAAAAAAAGACCTCATGACAAGGAAAAAAAGAAGAAGACTACGGATACTCCGTATAAGAACGTAAAAGGATCCAAGCTTTTCATGCGCCAAGCTCCCCATCCATCCTATGCCCCTCCCCCCCCGATGCCCCTTCATGCCATGCACTAAAACCACCAACACACACACACATCTCGTGACAACCAGCCCCCATCTATCCGTACTGGAGTAGTAGACAACGACTCTATATATGCACAACTCCCCATCTACAGAAACTGCGGGATAAGTTATATCACACGTCTCAACAGAGAAGACTTCCCCGATCAAGGTGTTTATACATCCATCTATCACTGCAAAGGTAGGCAATAAGGGCACCCATCCATCCATCAGTAATAGGGGATCTGAGATGAAAGAAAATGCAAGCACTTCAATACCACTTCTCTATTCCCACATCAAAGTCCTCGCCTATCCGTATTATCTCCCTCTTTCCCTCCTTGTATATCCGTAAGATCCCATCAGTTCCCACAACTCTCCTCAACCCAACTCCAACAAAACCGACCACCACTCCTCCTCTTCTCCCCCTCCCTCCTCACATCAGCGACGACATCATCCATCTCCACCTATCTATATCTACCCATCTATGTATGTACGCACGGAAATCCCCCCTCGGAACCCGTACGCGCCCACGAACACACACACCTACATCAACCTCACCCTTCCCCCTCCAAAGCAACTCCCTCCTACAGGATCACGACTCAAGTAAGATGAATCAACAACTTCAACTAAAGAAAGGCAAACAAAACAGACAAAAGGATAAAAGGATAAAAGTAAAGCAAGTCTTCAACCCTCCCTGCATTGAATGAGTATGTATAAATATATACATATGTGCTGTGACTGTGAATCTATAAGTCTGTACCCCATCATCGTCGACACCTTTTCCCAACCCCCAGCCGTGATCGGCATCTAAACACCCCCGAAGGAAGCGAATAGCGAAAGAACGAAAACAAATGGAAACACCAAAAAGAAACGAATGACGAGAAAAAAAGAAAAAAGAAAAAAAAAGGGGGAGGCTTTTGTCTATCTTCGCCGTAACGCCACGCCAAGTGTCAATGCTTTCCTTTCCCCCCCTCTCCCCTCCCCTTCACTCCCCTTTTTACCATCCCCAGGACCATGGCAAGCCGCGCTCGAAAAAAAGAAAAAGGAAAAAAAAAAACCAATAAACGAAAAACGGAGAAAAAAAAAATCACATCGTCTGCGCCTGAAGAAGCCTCTGCCGTTCCTTCTCCTCGGCAAACACCTTCCGACTCATCTCAAGCACCCTCTCGAACCCCTCTTTCCCCTTGAGGGCATTCTCCCTGAACCTGGTGACGAGGGTATCCTCGATATTGTTCTTGATCCGCTGCCACCCGCCACACAGCGCCGTTATCCTCGCGCTCTGCAAAAACTGCGTCTGCGCCTCTCCCAACGGCCGGTAGACGACCTCCTCCTGGACGCTCACCAGGTTGCTCCACGTCAGGTTCTGACTGACCATGGTGACGGACCGAGACGAGGCGTCGACGTAGCTCGCCTCGTAGACGTAGCTCACGTCCATCGAGCTTCCCATTATCGTCTTGAGCCATTCGGGCGCTGACTGGCGACATGTGATGAGCCGCTCGGTCCGGAGGATGCCCGTCGACGGATCTACTCGTCGCGAGAGGGTGTCGACGGCGATGACGTGTTCCGTCTTGTTGTTCCAAGGTCCGTATTTGCGCCAGTTGGCCGTCGAGACCTCGTCCCACGAGTAATCGAACGTGACGGCGTTGGAAAAGACCTTCATCTCTCTCTTTTTTTTTTTACCTCTCTCAAAAACGATGGTCGAAATGGGAAAAAAAGGTACGTTCCGTCTGTTCTGTCTTGTCTGACTCTCTCTCTTTTTTTTTGACTTTTTGTATTTTCTTGCGCTCGGTTTTGTTTTTGGCCTTGCGCTCGCGTCTATCGCGTCCCGAGGATGAAAAAAAGACGCATCCAATCAATCCTTAATCCTCAACGAGGAAAAAGAAGTCGTAGGGCGTCGGGTGTAGGATTCTATCGTCGTCGTAAAAAGAAACCGACGGTCGGATCGGGCTTTTCGTTCTCAGAGGGCGAAGAGGTAAGAGAGAAGAAGACTTAAGAAATCAAGGGAAGAATCGGAAGTGGCGAAAATGAAAAGGAAGAGGGAAGAGAAAAAAAAAACCCCCCCAAGTCCGGATTTTTTCTTCAGCCAATGACGGGCCGTTGTTTCAGAAGCAAAGGAAAAAGAAGTGATTATTAAGTCGTCAAGATGATAAGACGGAGCCTCGGCTGCTGTCCCTTTCTTTCTTCTTTCTCTCTCTCTCTCTGCCATGGGGAAAAACTTCAGCACGCATTTCTCTCCGATTATAGTGCTGTTTCCCACTAATCAGTGGCGAATTACAGTGGTCTTTCCTCGCCTACCACAGTGCTGTTCTCGTCAATTACAGTGGTGTTCAGATGGAACAAAAAGCAACCCGAACAAGGGCAATCTCTCTCCCTCTCCCTCTCCCTTTACTCACCAGCAGAAAAAAACACACACACACACACACACACACACACACACACACGGATAGGTATTAGAGTCTAGCACTAACCCATCCCTCGCATACATCTTCCTTCTTCTTACATCGTAGTGTGAACCGTGTGATACCATCACTATACCATCCCTATGCATACTAGTATCCGAACATGGCCATCGTCGGAATGCCATTCGCCACGCTGGAATCCACATCTCCGACGGTCCGACAGTCTGACACGAGGCCGACCCGGGCTGGCAGTCTCTCCCTATTCCACCAAAAAAAAAAAAACACCTGCCCCTTATTCATGATACGACTCGTCCTCCAGCCATCCTCAGCTCACCGACCTCTCATTGTCTTGCTATCCGTCATCTCCCTCACATGTAAAATAAAAATAAAACCCACCGCCATGCCTTACAAGTTTAATAGTCTTCGCCTCGACTGATGATCTCCTTCACCGTCGGTCGGATGAGAATCGTCTATGACGCATCATCAGCTCTACCGTCTTCCACAACGAAGAGACAAAAAACGGTCATGAACACAAGCAAAACGGGACAAGAAAAAAAACTCACATGTTCGAACTGCGCCGTATAACTTCCCTTCTTGTCGCACAAGGGCGGGT
This sequence comes from Ophiocordyceps camponoti-leonardi (nom. inval.), assembly GCA_003339455.1. Taxonomy (NCBI): domain Eukaryota; kingdom Fungi; phylum Ascomycota; class Sordariomycetes; order Hypocreales; family Ophiocordycipitaceae; genus Ophiocordyceps; species Ophiocordyceps camponoti-leonardi. The sequence goes on along the minus strand of PDHP01000283.1, from coordinate 31,642 downwards.
ACGACTCGACGATGCCGCTGTTGACAAGACTGTTCAACTATCGCGCGCCCATCGCGCCATCAGCACACACTCACAAGAAAACAAGAAGAGGAGGAACTCACCCCCAACAAATACTTCTCCTGTCCCAACCGGTCCAGGTACCGCCGGCAAAACGGCAACGTGCCGAAATTCTTGTTAATCACCCCCAGCAGCGACTTGGCCGAGCTGAGCCGCAAGTCGACGTGCTGCGCCTCGCCGTTGCGAGCGTAATGCGACACCTCGCCGTCGTCCCGCACGTAGCCGTTGCCCGTGCTGCCAAACGTCTCGATCGCAAAGACGTCGCCCTCCTCCATCTTCGTCTGGTCGTTGCTCTTGACGATCGGAACCGCCTTCGTCCCGTGGATGCTGTACGGCAGGATCGTGTGCCCCGTCAGGTTGCGGATGCTCTTGACCGGGTACGTCACCCCGCCAATCTCCACCTCGTAGCTCTCCATCGTCTCCTGGATGACGGCCCCGATCTCGCCGACGCGCGCGTCGATGCCGGCCTCGCGGATCCCCGCGTTGGTCGCCTCGCGCACCGCTTTCAGCAGGTTGTCGTATTGGGGTTCGAAAGACATGGTGAAGGCCGAGTCGACGATGCGCCCGTTGACGTGGACGCCAAAGTCAACCTTCATCACGTCGCTCTGCTGCAGCACCATCTTGTTGCCCGCGTTCGGCGTGTAGTGTGCCGCGCAATGGTTGAGGCTGAGACCGCAGGGGAAGCCCATGCCCGCCTTGAGCGCGTCTCCCTCGGCCAGCCCATCGTGGCCCGTGAGCGCCCGCACCCCGTCCTCGATCGTCTCCGCGATCGACGTCAACGTCTGCCCAGGCTTGACCACCTTTTGCGCATACTGCCGCACCTGCCGGTGAATCTCCGCCGCCTCGCGATAGTCCGTAAGGAAGTCACTGTTCATGTTGTCCAGGTGGCGCTTCTCCTCGCTCGTCGTGCGGTATCTGTTTTCGTCCGCGTACTCCACCTCTTCGCCGGGCGGGTAGCTGCCATTAGGGAAAAGCTGGCTGACCTGAACCCTCGGAGGCTCCGACTGGCTCGTGGGGTTATTCTTCTTCTTCTTCTTGCGAGGCTTTCTCTTCTTCTTCTTCTTACTGCTGCCCGCCGCCTCGCCTTCCCCTCCGCCTTCACCGACAGCCTGTTCGTCGCCCGAGTCGTCTTCAGATTCGCCGTCTGCGCCGCCGTCACCGCCGCCGCCGCCGCCGCCGCCGCTCGTCGTCGGCTTCGCGCCCTTGTCGTCGGCCACTATCACCAACGTCAGCCCGGTCGTCTTCCGTTAGAAACCATCATTTGACGAGGTATAGCCTTACCCTTGAGACCCTTGAGGGCCTCGGTAGGAATTTGAGCAGCCATTTCCAAGGCCGACTTTCAAGGCTGACTTTTGCCTTGTTTTGTGCGGAATCACGACGACGTTGGGGAGGGGAAACGAGAAAGAAGGGGCAGAAGAAAAATCCATGCCCTCGGATCCGCAGGCAGGTATGCACTCCATCGTATCCCACCAGCCCGGCCCGCGCCACGCAAAGCGCTACGCCACATTCGTCAGCTGCTTACCTGCCGAAATCCTGCGCTGCCCCGCGCCTCGTTGGACCCCTAACTTCTAAAAACCAGCCAAGCAAGCAAACGCCCGAGTCATGAGGCTGCGCCGCTGCCCCAGGGCCTGACGAGACTCTTTTCCCATTACTCGCTCTAAAATTCGTCGACAAAGCATTCATCAGGGCGAGTTTGGATGAGTTTCGCGCCGAGCAATTCGGTCCGAATTGGTATTCTCGCAGAAACAATTCAAGACCATATAATCACGTGACTCGACATCCGTCGGGATGTAGACGCATGACGTCATTGAAGCTCTTCCCCTCCCCCTCCCTTCTCCCCTCCATCAAACAACCATCGAATCCTCCGAACAATGGACGCCCAAGTCGAGCGGCTCGTAGACAAGACGTGGAAGAAATACCAGGCCTTGGCTCCGGGACAGCGGCTGCGTACGTTAGAGATAATATCCCCTTATCTGAAGCCGCAGCCTGACGCGCAATTCGCTGCCGTTGCTGGCTAGTGATTGGCATCGCCGGCATCCCGGGCTCAGGTGCGGTTTTTCTTCCACTGATGTTTCTGTCATTCGCTCCTTTACTTCAGTGCACTGTCTTCAAGCTCAGAGTAACCTAACGAGCGAGCTCATGTCCACAATATCCAGGCAAGACGACGCTCTCGAAGACGGTGTCGAAACAGATCAACGACCGCGCATCCGATGACGTCTCCATCTACGTCCCGATGGACGGCTTCCACCTCACGCGCGCCGCCCTATCAGCAATGACGAACCCGACAGAAGCGCACGCCCGCCGCGGCGCATCCTTCACCTTCGACGCGCCCAAATTCCTCACCCTCGTCACCGCCCTCCGCGCGACGCCCATCTCTCCATCCGCCGTCCTCGCGCCCTCCTTCGACCACGCGATCAAAGACCCCAAGGAAGGCGACATCTCCGTCCTGCCGCGGCATCGCGTCGTCCTCCTAGAGGGGAACTACCTCGCTCTCGACGAGGATGTTTGGCGCGATGCCGCTGCGTTGCTCGATGACATTTGGTTCGTTGAGGTTGATGAGATGGTTGCGCGCCGGCGGCTGCGCGAGCGTCATGTTCGGGCTGGCATTGCCCGCGATTTAGACGAGGCGGATCGTCGTGTCACGGAGAATGATCTCGTCAATGGTGCGGAAATCATGGCTCGTCGTTTACCGGTGAACGAGGTCGTATGCAGCAAAGAGGACGACGACTGGGTGCACGAGTGATTTCGATATTCTGCTGTATAATGCAGTCGTCGTGAAGATTAGATATTTGCCCAAACTTGCAATGCAGTAGTAGTTAGTAGTTAGTTACAAGGTTGCATCAAAAAGCAGCATCTTCGTAAAACGTCATAATAAACCCAACTCCAGCTCCCGCATACATGCATCTAAATCCCAACCTTCAAGCAGCCGAACCCTCAACAGCATTCTTCCCCAAACCCAAGACGTCGATAATCTCATCAACCTCAGCATGATCACGCGTAGTACGCATCCGATGACACCACGAAACACGCTTCCTCTCCAGCTCATCCTCCTCCTTCTCCTCCGTCGGCGAAGCAACCTGCTCCACGAGAGGAACGAAAAGGAACTCGCCCCCAACCTGCCGATGATCCCCAGACTTAAGCGCCAATCCCGAAGGAACAGACCGCAAAGCCTGCCCTATACTGTCGACGATGCCCTTGGTCATCGACTTGCGCATGTAAGCGGGCCGGTCTCCGAGCGCAAGCGTCTTGACCATGCCCAGCTCGTCGTACAGCGTGCCCTTGGGATCGGTGTAGATCGGGAACCGGCATCCCGTCGCGTCGGCGTACATCTCGATCAGAGCCGGGTCGCCGCAGCCGATGACGACGATGAACGTGCTCGTCGGCAAGGCGAGGAGCGCATCCGGCGTCACCGCGTCGGAAAGAGATCGTAGGAACTCTTGACAATTCTGCTCCAGCGTCGTCGTCGTCGTCGTCGTCGTCGCACATCATCCGTCAGCCTCTCCTTCACCCCTTTCTTCTCCCCCCGATGGGAGTGAGTGACGGGGGGAAAGGTACGCACTCCGCAGAAGAAATGCCGCACAAAGACGACCAACACCCGCCTCGCAACATTATGCCCGCTGTAAAGGCTCTGGAAGGTATGCGTCCGCCCGTGACGATCCAACAGGACGTACTTTTCCGTCCGTCTGATGGCCTCGTCCGACGGCAGCTCATGATTATTCGAGTCCGTCTCGGCGGCATTGGCCTTTTCGTCGCTCATAGTAAGATGCTGAGGAAAAAGGTGAATCAAAGGATGGAAAGCTTTTCCTCAGGCTGAGTGAAAAGAATAAAAGAGGGATTAAAACATGGGGGTTAGTTTATCAAACCAGTGACGATTTTCATCGCCACTAGCAGAAGCGTCAAACAAGCAACAAGCCGGGGGGCTGCGTCTGACCGTCTGACGCGTTTCGACCCACCAATCAATCCCTCTCTCACACACAAACACCATCCCAATTCGAGCTCGTCTTGATTGATTGAAAGCTCTTCCTTCAATCCCCCGAGAAAGATGGACGACCCCAGCGCCATCCTCAACATCAACCTCTCCTCCTCCGCCTCCTCCTCCTCCGACGAAGAAGATAACAACAACACCACCACCAAAAGAGCAGACCGCACCCTCCAAACAGAAGCAGCCTTCCAAGCCATCAAGAGCAACTACAGCGTCAAGGTCGAAAACGGCGAGGTCCGTTTCATCACATCTCTCCCCTCCACCAAAAGACAAGACAACCACAGCTTACACCCATCCCCCCCATCTCCCGCCCAGATCCATCAATCCATCAAGCTTCCCCTCCCCCCCGGATCCTCAAAGCAGTCCCTCCAACAGGTCATTCACGCCGTCGAGGAGCTCTACTTTTTCGGCCGCTATCGCCACGCCTTGCACTTCATCGACACCATCCTCTCCGATGGCAGTGACCAGGCCTTGGATCACGATACCCGCCAACTCCTGACCGTCTATCGTCTGAAATGTCAACAGAAATGTAATTTCTCGTCCTAATCCTTCATATGCCTCCCCTTTTCCGCTCCCTTTTTTTGGCCATGCCTTTGTTTTGTGACCGACCGTCTGTGCCATGAGTACTAGGCACCTGGTAGTAGGCATCTACTTGCTACCGCCCTCCCCTACCACGACGCCAGGAGATTCTATAACTTGTGTCGAATCCCTTTTCACGTGAAGCATGGGCTTGTATGTACGGTTCTACTCCATCGTGTCCGTGTCCTTGACCTGTCCTTTTATTATCTATACTATCCGTACCCTTGATGAAACTCGGCCACAAGATCAACCGACTACCGGCTACAAAACGCTACATCAACACCAAAAATTGCTTTTGCCCTCACTGTCACCGTGCAGCGACAAACTGCTCATGCAAGCAGTCTTGAGCTCGCTCTCAGCCAGAGCCTCATTTCGAGGCCCAGCGGGACGCCCCAAGACCCGGACCGCCTACGGGCGAAGGGAGTTGGCTCGACTGACCGGCAAGCTCAGCCGATGGAGTGTCGGCTTGACTTACGACTGCAGCCGATGGCAGCACCGGCGCCGGGATCGTGTCTGACTTGTCAGGTACGTTCTTTTTTTTGTCGACAAGACAGATTGAAAACTCACCAATCTCCATAGGATCGACAGACCCGAGCTCGCTCGGGCTCTTGGCTTCGCTAGGGGAGCGCAGCAGCCACTCTCGACACTTGGACATGCTAGGTAAGCGAGCTTTCTCTCCCGACGCGTTCGCGGGCATCGTTGGTACTACAATGTCTCGAACTCCCGGGCACGGCGCCGCCTTGCCCACGAGGCTTTCCAGTTCCGTCGCGCTGTAGCGGATCGTGTTGGGAACTTCGCAGGCGGCATCCCCAGCTCGGGAATTTGCCGTCTGCCTAAGCTTCACCTTCTTCTGAACGCGCGTAAGGGCCCGCAGGGAAGCCAGCAGGTCGTCGACCTCGCTTTCCATGAAGCCCATACGGACCCAGAAATCGGTCGCTCGGTGTTCCAGTCCTTGCTCCGGATCCTCGGATCCGGGGCCGCATCCGGCCAACTCGCGCGAGATTCGCTGCAGGAACTCGCTCAGCTGATCTGCAGCGTCAGTGACAGTCGACGCCGATCCGCACTCCTCGTTCGGCAGCTCGCTGGCTGCGGGCGGACCCATGTCCAGATCAATGAGATCCAGCAAGGCGGACGACTGAACCTCGGCCTGCTGAGGGGGTTGCACCTCGGCAACCTGCTGAGGGGGCTGCGCATCGACAGCCCGCTGCGGCGGTACATCGACGTGCTTGCGGAGTGCATCCAAGTACCGTTTCAGCTGAACATTGCGTCCTCGTTCGTCGAGCCGTAGACGGTATCGGTAGCTGCCTTTGCCTGGCCGAGCAGCGATGTCGCACGTATCCTCATGCTGAACCGTCGTCTCGAGGTCGATGACGTTATGGACCTTGCGCTCGCCACCGGGCAACGTCAAGGCGAGGAAGGCGGAATCGGCATCGATGTCGATCAGCAACGCATACACGACGCGGACCTCCGATGCACCGTTCGAAGTCGATAGATGGCAAATGCCACTGCAGAGGACGTCTTCGTTCGGGTTCGTCGGCTGCGCTGCCTCGAGTTCATACTGCTTCCGTTTAGCTTTTTTGCGCGCTCTCTTCCGCCGGGCCTTGGACCGGCGAACCTTGTGTGACTGGGCCTCCGACGACGGCGGTTCGGACGGTGGAGGCTTCGTTGACGAAGACTTTGACGGCTGCGTCTTCGACGTCTGGGTAGGGGACGGCTGGGCTTTGGCAGGCTGAGCTTTCACCGGCTGAGCCTTAACCGGCTGAGACTTGGTTGGCGAAGGTTTGGCTGGCTGAGGTTTGGCTGGCAGAGTCTTGGCCGGTGTTTTGACTGGTAGAATCTTGGCCGGTGGTTTGGCTGGCAGAGCTTGCTTCTTGGCTGGCAAAGCTTGCTTCTTCGTCGGCGGGGCCTGGCTCTTGGCAGGTCGAGATGGGGCGCTATCATAAAAAGTCGGTTATTGTTTGCAGGCACGAGCTGTAGACAGGGGTAGACGTACGACTTGACGGGGACATCTATGGCCTTTTTCGCCCAAGGTCGAGCGTCATCATTGGCGAGGCCCTCCATCTGTCTCGCCTCCTCGTCCTCGAAAGACACTGACAAAGCGGTCAGGATAGAGCACTCCATGTTGGGCGGCGAAGGGGAGAATTACCGTTATTCCATTTACTCTTCAGCTGGACCCTGAATTCCGGAGCAAATTTTCTTTCACTGCCGTCACGGGAAGGCCTAAAAGATGAACCGTTCCACTCTCGATTGCTCAGCGGGAGAACGTCGAGACGGCTGCGACCGAGATCGTCCTGGAAAGAAGAACAGGGGAAAAAGTTGTTAAGCGTGATCAAACAGCGGCCGGCAAAAAACAAAAAAAAAAAAAGAGCAGCAGAGAACTCACCAGCATGGCACGCCGGACCTGCTCGTCACGCCAGACCTGCTCGTCGTCGACGGCGCTCATCCTGCGGGAGGTTGCTGCTATGGGCAGCTGCAGAGATGAAAGCAAGAAACGGGTAGCTGCTTTTCGAACCCTCTTTCGGAACGAAAAAAGGATGAAATTGACGGCAAGAGGCCGGGGTGGAGGTGATGAAGGAGACCGGATAGAAGAAAGTTGGATGAAACCGTAGGGCCGGTGACGTTACTGCAGATTTTAAGGGCAGAAGAGAGTGCAGGTATAATTTCGCTTAAGCGAAAAAAAGGCAAACGCAGACCGTTGATTTCGGTAGATGGTATCGCCCGTATGTATGTAGGTACGCGAGTCAAGTTGAGACGGAAGAGGCCGTTTTTTCGAAGGTGGGATGAAAGGGTGAAGAGGGGAGTGGAGGAGGAGAAGGAGGAGGAGGAGGAGGAGGAGGAGGAGAAGGCGGGAGGAGAAGAAGAAGAAGAAGAAGCTAGAAGAAGAAGATCTCTTTTCTCTTGGCCTGAGGCAGAATCTGCCAGAGCAAGGCCAGGATCAAGGAAGGAGAAACCCCCCCCCGTAGAGGAAAAAAAAACAGGCTTGAATTGAGGGGAAGGAAAGGAAAGGAAAGGAAAGGAAAGGAAAGAAGAAAAAAATTGTCTTGCAGGAGAATCAACCACTGAGAGAAGAGAAGGAGAGAAAAACCCTAACAGAGGCGGGGAGGGGAGGGGAGGGGGAGGAAAGGGAAAGAGGGGATCAACGTTGGGAGGTTCTTTCTTGTTTTCCTTCTTTCCTTCTTCCTCTTCTTCTTCTTCTCCTGAGACGCGTCGAAGATGAGATAGTAGGGATACACTCCGTAGCGGGCGTTAAGCTGAGAAAAGCACCCTAAGAAGGGGTCGCGACAACGATCTTGCCCCTGACGGGATTAGATAGGACCGGGAATTTCGAAGCGTTGACTTTTTGCGGGAAGGTGCATTGGGGGAGGGGACTTGCTAGTGGCAGTTGGCGGGGGTTATTGATAGCCCCGGTGAGAAGGGGCCGCCGCGACACGTGATGAGGTGGTGGCGGAGGGAAGGGACTCATTTTCTTAGTAGGGGGGAAGGGCCCAGAGGGGAGGGCCCAGAGGGTAGGGGGCAGGAGAAACACTCGGGGAGGGAAAAGCACGGGCTGTGCTGCTCGAGGGATTGTTCGAGCCTTCGAGGGATGCTCGGACTGGCAGTTTATATGTAAATTGCTGCCGAAGGTTCAGACTCTACTCTACGGATACCTAGTAGGTAGGTACCTACTATTTTACGGATGAATACACTAACGCCGGCTTGCATAGCATGTAGAATCCTTTTCTCTCTGTACGGATATCCGTAGCACACCTCGAGGGACGAGGGGGGGACGGCAAAAAAAGATGCTTGCGATACACGGATATCTGCACACATCCCAGCCCTCGGCGCCTATCGAGGATGCTTTACTCCGTATCCGTAGACGAAGCGCACACGAGTTCTTGTAGGACCTAAGGGGTGTCTGTTCTTTTGTAGGGCAGACTTGTCTCAAACCCCAATGACGATTATTAAAAACGAGAGATATGACAGTCAACACACACTCGCGCCCCTCGGCCGCCATCTCATCTCCACAGAGAGGCTCATTGCTCCCTCATATCATACATACATACATACATATATGGCTCCCTATCACTTTTCGGACTGAATTGGTAGTACATATGTATGTATGTACGATTGTTGAATATACTACGAATACTCTCTCACTCTCATCCAACCCGCTCGTAAACCACAACCCCCTCAAACACCATCTCCTCCCGATCATACATCGTAACCGCCAAACTGACAACCTGCCCATCACTACCCATGTTAAACTGCGCGCGATAAAACATGTTCGGTCCAGGAGGCCGATCAGGCGACTCGATAAACGCCGCCCAAAAGTCTCCCGAGACGTGATGAAGCTTCAGCTGATACCTGACCTCGAAGTCGTTCCTGTCCGCCACCAGCATCGTCGCCTCCGCCTTGGACGGGTCCTTCTCCGGCCGCAGCTCAAAGGTTCCGTAGCCGGCGTTGTGGTACCGGCCGGCGAAGGCTTCCGGCTTAAGCGAGGGCGGCAACGGGGTCTTCGGCCGTTCGGGAAAGAGGACGTTGGTCGCGTTGTTCATCTCTCGTCGCTTCGTTTCATCCTCGCGTCTCATCCTATCTCTCGCATCAGCTGATTGCCTTACCATTCACATTTTTTAAACTACCTAGCAGAGCGGGCACAAAGAAAGGAGGCAAGCTTCATCAACTGACTTTTCACCAATGTCGAATCTCTTATCCTTGGGTATCCGGAGCTTGTCCTCGATCAGTCGCCACATCAGGGCATAGCGAACGGGGCTCGGATAGTTGGCGAAGAGGACGACGCCGTAATCGAGATTCGGGAACCAGTAGATCAACGCGCCGTGCGTGTCGACGGACCCCGAATGCCAGTAGGCCGCATGGCCGTAGAGCGTCGTGCGGAACCATCCCAGCGAATACAGGGTGACGTCGGTGCCCATCCCGGGCTCGGCGTTCTGCACCACCCGAGGCTTCAGCAACTCCTTGTGGACGGCTTCCGACAGCGGTTTTGTCCGACCCATCAGGCAGCGAACCCAGGCGGCAAAGTCGACGACGGTGGAGATGACGGCGCCCGAGGCGTTCATCGGGTCCGTCGGCACCAGCGGCATCGCCTTGAGCTTCGCTTCGGCCTGATGCCAGTAGTATCCGATCGAGAGGTGCTCCGGCCCGGCCTGGGCGTCCTTGAGGTCAAAGTAGGACGACTTCATCCCCAGCGGGGTCCATATCATCTCCTTGAGCAGATCGCCGAGCCACTTCCCCGTCAGCGTCTCCACGACGTGCTGAAGCGCCGTGTACATCTGGTTGTTATAGTGAAACTCGCTGTGAGGCTCCAGGTGCATCGGCAGGTTGCGCAGGTTCCGGACGGTACCGCGCACGATGGCCTCTCTCGACTCGTTGGCCGAGTAGTGCAGACTCATATCGTGTGCCGTGAGCCCGGACTGATGCGTAGCCGCGTCCAGGAGGGTGACATGATCCGTCGACCAGGCGTCCTGCAGCACGAAGTCGTCCCGGATCACCGACGAGATGGGCGTATTCCAACCGCGCTGAAGCTCCGGATAGGCCTTGGAGTCGATGAGTTGGCCGAGCACCGCCGCCACCTGCGCCTTGGTCGTCGACCCGACGTACCATAACGTGTCTGGCGTGGCCGGCGTGTCGGGAAGCGTAGCGTTGCCGTAGCCCTGTGAGGAAGAAGGGAGTAATGTCAGCCATTCTGTTTCTTCTTCAACTCTCTTCATTCCGTTTCTTAGCGAAGATGGAGAAAGAGGGATATATATCGACCTCGGCAAAGATTTGGCCTCCTTCGATGACGGCTATAGACAAGCCGGCGACATGATATTTGTGCAGCGCGTCTCTTGCAAACTGGCCAAACTCATCGGTAAAGGGACTCAGTCGACTGGCCCTCTGCTCTGTTGCGTTGGCCGCCATGGCGAGGGACAGGGCCAAGCCGACGACGGAAGACTTGCTCTTCATGATTGTTTCCAATGTCTTCTTTTTCCCTCCCCTCTATGTTCAGACTTGAAGGCTGTCTTCTTCTATCCGTACTTTCCCTTGTCATCTGTCGTATATGACTGGATAAAGAGAGGCTGGGGGGGTGTCAGCGTGCGGGGAGACGAGGGGATTCTCTACCCCGTGGCCTATGATGCCTACAGGCCAACTAAGTGCTTGGGAAAGCCGAACACGTTAATACAAGTGGTAGACGCCAGTGAGAGACGGTCTCATGCAGGCCATTCACCAAGCATGCCGTGCATGTATAGACTGGCAGCTTAGCCTATAGCTTTCTCGGATGAAGAGGAGGGGCTCTGTCTCACTCTCACGCGGAGCCCTAGGTGTGTAAAGGCAATAGAAAGACGGAGGATCGAGGACGGGATAAGCCAAAGACAAAGAGAGCGTGGACAGAGTGGCTGAGGACTGTCTTGAGAGCTTATTCCTAGCGGCTTCAACTTGGATGCAAGTGTTACTCCTTGTTAGTCGAGATATCTGGATGTTCTTTGAAGACGAGAAGCGAAGTACCCTGGCAGAATGACTCTTGAGCCGATAGATGATGGACTTTTCAGGCGAGAGAAAGCGAGCCCCTTCCAGTGTAGTACTTCAGAGTCTTGAGCAACATCCAAGGATGGTGTGCTGTTTGTGTGTCACCTATTTGCACGTACAACATCATCTGAATATCTCATAGATATCATGGTCTGACCGCAGATTAGCAGACTGGTTTAGCAACGAGGAAAACGCTCCGGGAGTTGTTCCCGTTGTCTCAGCCATCTCTATTCATGACGGCTATGTGTCAGAACGCATATGGCCTACTTGGATGGCCCGGCCCAGCACACCGATCGACGGGCCTATCTGTTGAAAGAGGCTATTTAAGAGGCGTTCAACGACGGATCCGCCCGATATGACACTGAGTTGAGCCTCCAGGGCAGCAGACGAGTCGTCGCCGTCGTCGCCCCAGCCCACCAGCTCAAACACGCCCCCCTTTTGCATCCTCTAGCATCCTGACGACGGACCTATGCTTCCCCCTCCACGCCAGCCACCACGGCGTCCGTCCAGAAACATCTCGCGCATCGAGATCAACCCGACCGCTATCAAGCAACAACCTCACCACGGCGTCTTGTCCGCGAGCCGCCGCCCACGACAACGGCGTTCGTCCGAGGATATCCTGCGCGTTTACATCTGCCTGACCACTTTCGAGTAACAACTGTACCACCGCTTCGTGGCCCTCTCTTGCTGCCAGCCACAACGGTGTCTGTTTATCATTGTCCGAGGCGTTCGGGTCGACTTGATCGCTAGCCAGCAACAGCCTGACAACTTCTTCATGCCCTTGCTTGGCTGCCCATGACAGGGGCGTTCGTCTAGAGTCATCATGTGCATCTAGATCAACTCGGCCGTGCTGGATCAGTACCTTCACGACGGCCGCGTGTCCGTTTCTTGCCGCCCATAGCAGTGGTGTCTGTCTCGAAGATTCATCTCTACAATCTGGCGTGACCCATTCCTTGGCGAGTAATAGCTTGACAATCGCCTCGTATCCCCCTCTTGCTGCGAGACACAGCGGTGTCTGTCTCGAAGAAAAGCCTTCGGTCTCTGGCTCGACCCAGCCATGATCGAGGAGCAGCTTGACGACCGCCTCATGCCCTCGCTCTGCTGCCCAGGCCAGCGAATTTTATCCTGAAGTTGTGGTGATCGGACAAGTATCGAGCAGCAACTTTACAACCGCCTCGTGTCCTTGCCTCGCTGCCCATGATAGCGGCGTCTGCTGAAAGGCGTAGTCCGTGGATCCGGCACTCACTCGTCCGCTATCGAGCAGGAGCTTAACGACCTGATGGTGTCCCCGATATGCCGCCCACGACAGCGGCGTTCGTCCTGCTTCATCCCGTGCGTCTGGGTCGACTGGGCTATCAAGCAGTAGCTTGACGACCGCCTCATGTCCGGCCTCTGCGGCCAGGAGAAGAGGAGATACTTCTCCCTTGATCAGTAGACCTATAACTGCCGTCATCTTTTCCGAGCCCGCCTCTTCCCGGTTGGCGGAGCATTTCAGCGCTTTTTCCAACGTATCAAGCCCCTTTTGAAATCGATCCTTTGCCTCTGCGTGTTTTTGTAGATCTTGCAGCACCAGTCCCACATGCTGCAGTCGAGATACACTTTCTAGGGCATCGTCGGCCTCTTTTTCTGAGCATGAGTGGCTTCGGTAGTTCAGATAAGTGTCATACTGTCCCTCCTCTGTCAGCTCCTCTGAACCCGGTTTCCAGTCCCAGACGAGAAAAATTTGGTGCTTCTCAAGGTCGGAAGGAATATAATCGTTCTTGAAATGCGGAAGATCTGCGGTAGGTGAAGCTCCAATCCTGATTACCGTCCAATACTCGTCGCGTGGTCGAATGATCATAAGTCTTGGTGCTCCGTGTAGGAGGCAGACGGCATCTCCAGCCTGCACGGACTTGGCCAAGGTTGGAATCGTCCAGCGACATTCCCGTTCTTCTCGGATGCCCAGCAGATCGGGAACCCAGCGGACGACTAAGATCTGGCCGTCGTCCTCCTCGGCATGTCTTTCGACTGACAAAACGTCGCCAAGGACGCACCCTTTGCCTTTGATGATGGCCAGCTCTTCATCATCCCATGTGTCAATAGAGACGTTTTCCGTGACAGTAAACTTGATCGTCTCCTCGAGAAGCTGTCCCCATGGTACTTGATAGTTAACTGACAACCTGCCAATATCAGTATCAGAGCACATGCCCAGCAGAGCATAAATCTTATCGTGGCAAATCGTAGTTCTCTGTGTATGAAACATCTCTACGAGGTCGATCAACGGGCGGATCTTGAGAGAGAATCTACCTGGTCCACAACCGACATCCTTGGACCGGAAGATGGCACCCCGTATCAGTTCGGTGTGTGTATGTGTGTGTTAATATTTTACGTTAGAGAAGGGGCGGAGCCCCCTCGCCTCCCGGGGGGTATAAGACGCCGTATACGCCTCGGGACCTATATATATAGATATATAATATAAGCCCTAAGTAGGCGGTTTTATAGCTAATACGTATTATATAAAAAGGGGTTATTATATCGAATATAACCCTATTAAGGAAAATCGAGGATTATAGGCCTAGGGGTCCGCTAGTAAAGTACTAGGAGGAGAAAAGAAAGTACTAAAAGTATTAAAAAATCCGAATAAAGGAAAGTAAAAAAGGGGATAGCCTAGGCTATAGCTATAGCGCTAGACTTTATCGAATCCGGCCCTAGGCCTACCTTATAGCGTTAATACCGCTTTTATTACTATAGGGGTAGCTAGTCTATAGTAGGTCGAAGAATCTTATTAAGGGCGGGGGAAAGTTAGGATTAAGGGTTAAGGGCGTAGAGTACTAAGCGAAGGGGGAATTATAGGTAGACTTTTTTAAAGAACTTTATAAGCCTAGCTTATTAGGCGAACTATTACTATTCGGGACCTAGTTATTTTATAGTATTATTATAGGATTATCCTTATTAAGGGGGGTATCCCTTAGCCTTTCGGTAGTAGAGTATATAAATCGGGGTTTTCCGCTTATAATAGGAGTAGAAAAGCTTAGCGTTTTTATAAAAAAAGCGCTTATAATAGGAGGTAAAGTCGTTATACCTAGACTAGGCGGCGAGAAAATAATAAAGTTTATAGTATAGGAGGGCTTTTATCTCTAGGGTTATTATAGTATAAGCGATTAAATCGTATATATAATACTTATTAGGTTAATTCTTTTTCTACTAATTTAAGAATAATTAGTATTTTTATTCTTAGAGTATAATACTTATATAGGTAAGGGTATAGGTTATTTATTAGAGAGGGCTAGAATTAGCGCCTAGGTTAATTAGCTTATTAGCTTTTTTATTATTAGGGAGGTTAAAATAGCCTAGGACCTAGTAGGCGAAGACTTATCCCTAGTATATATTAATTATAATTTAGAAACGGATTTATTTATTAAAGGAGGAGCCCCTAGGGGTACTATTTAGACGGGTTATAATAGCTTAGTTATTAAGGTAAATATAAATATCCGGGGGTAATTATCCTTTAGGCTTACCCTTAGCTATAAGTAGTATAATATATAGCCCTTTAATTACGCCCTAGACCTCTATATTATAGACTTTAGTATACTAGAAGTATCCTATACCTTCGGCTAGTAAGGTATTATTATAGGTAATAAGGAAACTAAAGCCTAGGCGGGGTTTAAGGACTAGATTATTATAATAGGGTTTTTTTATAAAGCTATTAGTATAAACGACTAGGTTATTTAAGGGAAGGAAGAATAGTTAATCGGTAAAATCCTTAGTAGCCTTATCCTTAAGGAGGTAAGTCCTAGTAATATAGCCGAAGACTAGGATTTAGAAGGGTAGGCGAGGGAAGGGGTTAGTAAGATAGATTATACGTTAGAGGTTAATTAAGCGTTAAGTCTAGCCGTACTAATTAACCTAGGGGTTCTTTATACGGCGGATAAGCGGGTAAGAGGGATTAAGGTAATAAAAGCGTATAGTATATCTAAGCCTAGCGGATTTAAGTATAATCTTAACTAGAGGAATACTTAATTCGTAGTAGAGGATAAGGAGTTAGGTTATACGCTAAATAAGGAGATAGCCTTTAATAGCTTAGTTTATTACCTTCTAAAGCTTTTAGACTTACTATTAAAAGCTATTAATAACCTTAGTAGCCGACCCCTATTTCTAGGAGGGCTATATAGTACCTAGCTACTAAATTTAGGATTTATAGAGGGCTTTAGCTTTAACTATTACCCTAATAGCGTTTTTTATAAAAGCTAGGGGGGTTCTTTTCTAGACTCGAGAGAGTCCTTTTATATAGTCTACTACTTATTAGGCTTTAGCTATACGGATCTCGATATAAGTTTTATAACTAAGCTTATAATCTAGCTAAAGGCCTAGTTAGTGTATAACGCTATCTACTTAGATTATTCGCGGGCTATAGGTAATTAAGGGGGAGCTAGGGTCCCTCTACTAGGAGAAATATATAATCTTAGTCTTACTAGGGTTAAAGCCTATATTATTATAGGCTCCCTAGTAGAGAGTATTATTAAGGGCTTATTAAGCCTAGGTTATTATCTCTTCTAATATCTTATTAATTACTAGTATTATATAATTATTAGCGTATATAAAGCGGCGAAAGGGGTCTTTAAGCTAGTAAATCGGGGTAGTATATAATATATAGAGGATAGGGGAGATTAGGGAGCCTTATAAAAGTCTATAGAATAGGGGGTTTATAGGGGTAAATACTAATACTAACTACGTACTAGTAAACCGCTCTATTATAAAGGAATTAACCTAATAGAGAAGGTTTAGGGGCTAGCCTTAGCTATATATCCTAGAAAAAAGTTATTATTAGAGAACTATATCGAAGGCTCCCTAAATATTTACTATAATTAAGGTAGTTATAAGTCCTTACTCGAAAGCGTTCTTAATATTATAAATAAGGGCGCTAACTATATTAATCGTAGTATATATTAGGAGGGTACTAGTATATTAGTTAAAAAGGATATTATACTCGACGTATTTCTACGCTATCCGCCTAGTAATTAGCCTCTTAAGGCCTTTCCCTAAGTAGGATAAAAGGGTAATAGGTTACTAGCCTTTAATTATCGTAAGGTTATAACCCTATTTCGGTAGGAAAACGACTTAGGCCTTCTTAAAGGGGTTTAGATAGTATCCTAGCTAGAAATACCTAGTATATAGGTTTTAGACTAGATTAGCAATATACTTTTAGGTAGTATAAAGTATATAGACGATAATACTATTAATACCGGGGGTCGTATTTCCTAGTCTATAGACCGACTTATAGACTTCCTTTATTAGGAGGTCGTTTTACTAGTTAATACTATAAATAGGGTAAGTATACTCTAGGCTCTCTAGGTTATTATCTTAGGTAAAGTACTCTAGTAAGCTCTATTATAAGGTTTAAGCCTTTTTAATAGGATTAGTAATAATCGCCTTATTAACCTATAAAAGGGGTAATACGAAGTATAAGTAGCGTTTATACTAATTAAATACCTTATAAATATCTTAGTCTATTATAATATTCTTAATAATATTATAATAGAAATTATACTTAGCTTTACATACTATAATACGTAGGGTTTACCTTATAATACGTACTTTATTACTATAAGGGTATAACTAGTACTCTTATCGGAAGGTAATAGCTTATTAGGTATATTCTTTCGTCTACTAAGAGGTCTAGCCTAACCCCTATTTAATAAAGCGGCTAGTAGACTCGAGAGTATTCTAAAAGAGGGTAACGAGGGCGTTAATAAGCGTATTAAGGGAGTCAGGGGTATTTTCTACGATTAGGAGTAGGGGGAGGCTAGCCTCGACCTAAAAAGCGAATTCGGCTTTTTTATTAGGGTAGTCTTAGAGGGCGTACCGCTTAGGGTTTTAGGGGCTTACTAGGGCGCCCTAAAGGATAATAATAAGGGTTATATAATCGGAGCTAGTATATAAATAATCGGTAATAATAGTACTAGCTAGTAGGATATTTAAGAGGGCGAGGTCGAGGATATTATTATATTCGTAGGTTAGGTAGCTAATCTTATTAAGAATAACTAGGTCGTATTAGAAGATATAGTCTATTAATAGTAGTAAACTAGTATTTTATTCTCCTCTAGGTAAACCGGGTTATTAGGCCGGGTACTTAAGGTTAAAGTCTCTAGCGATAAGGGTTCGTTTAAGGGGGATATAGTCTAGGAGGATTCGGAGGGTTTATAGGTTCTTAATTTATAATTAAAAATAGGCGTTAATAATAATAGTATTATAAACCTTAATCTAGAGGAAATCCCTATAATTAGTCTTTTATACCTTAGGCTCTTACTATAAGTATACGTTAAGATTAATACTATAGTAAATATAGGTAAG
Source organism: Ophiocordyceps camponoti-leonardi (nom. inval.) (assembly GCA_003339455.1). Classification (NCBI taxonomy): domain Eukaryota; kingdom Fungi; phylum Ascomycota; class Sordariomycetes; order Hypocreales; family Ophiocordycipitaceae; genus Ophiocordyceps; species Ophiocordyceps camponoti-leonardi. The sequence goes on along the minus strand of PDHP01000283.1, from coordinate 14,193 downwards.
GACTCTAGGCTTCTTAGCTTTATAAGACTAACTATTAATAGGGGTATAATAGTTATAGCCTAGGTATAACTTAGTTTATATTCGGGGTAAGGGGTTATTATTATAGTATAACTCCTAAAGTAGGATTATATCTACGGTATTAACGAAGGCAAACTTAAGGGTAATATCGTAGGTTAGTCTATTTTTAGCTATATTAGCCTAGAATACCTTAAGATAATCCTTATTATACCTAGACTTATAATAATACTAAGTTATTAAGCGAAGTACTAGGGTTAGGTAGTATAAGGGGTCTTAGGGGCCTTAGTCTTTTAGACTCGGCCTTATTAAACCTTCGGGGTTAGCTTTATAACCTTAGGCTTTTATACTAGGGCTCCTTCGGGCTCTAGAGCCTTATCTTCTATATTTACCTTAATAGACTAGGTAGTAAAGTAGGGTATTAGGACTAGGACTAGGGTCTCGGAAGGGGCAGGGGCAGGGGCCTATAAGGCCTAGGGCTCCGGCTACTCGGAGTCGGAAGCCTAGGTAGATAAGGCTATAGCCTCGTCTTTCGACGAGTTTATACTATTCTCGGGGCTAAAGGGGGCCGAGTTATCTTCTATAAACGAGGGTAAGGCGGAGGAGCTTAGGTAATCGGCGTAGGCTAAGGGTAAGCCTTTTTAAAGTTAACTAGGCTAGTCTACCTAATCTTCTTACGTTAAAGGCCTATAGGTTACTAAAGAGTACTATTAATCCGCTTCGGGCGAATAGGGTATTTTGGGGAGGTTAAAGCGTATAGACTAAAGTAGTTAGTATACTAGACTACTTTATTATAGCTCCCGTACTCCGCCTTACTATACGTTTTATAATAGGCTTTACGGGTATAAGGGCGAGCGCTATACTAGTCGAAGTACTTAGAGTACTAAACGGGGGGGGAGTTCTTTACTACCTTTCGGAAGGCCTAGCTAGTATTAAAGAGCCTAAAAGTCTTAATTTTCTAGTCGAAGAATATAAGCTAAATAGTCTCGGAACCTTAGTTCTAGGGGTCCTAGTAAGTAGAGGGTCGGTAGCTATAATAGCCGAATAATAAGTAAATATATTAAGGTACTCTATACGAAGATTCTAAGCTAAAGAAGAGAAGAAGGAAAAGAGGAAATAGAAGAGGGAATCCCGCTACCTTTATACGCGGGTAGTAAGGTCTAGATTATATAATAGGGGCTCGGGATAGGTTTTTCCTAGGTCCGCGTACGGGGTTTATAGTTACTAAGGTAGTTAGCGTATAATATTACCCCCTAACTAAGGCCTTAATATACGTATTAAGGTTAATACCTACGGGTATATACTACCTTTCCTATAAAGGCTATAATATTATCCCTTTTATTATTATTATAAGTTTTATCTATTATAGTAGCCTTAATCTAATATTATAAATTAACGGGGGGGCTTAGGGCGTTCGGCTATTAGTCGTAATACTACTTTAGCGCTATTAGCGTATACTAGAAGTTTCTCGTAGGGTACTATATATTATTGGGGTTATAGCCTTATTAGGTAACCTAATATTCGAGTTATTATTATCGGCCGGTAACTCTACTCCGTAGGATCTAATTAACCTCCTACTCGGGTATACTATTAACTTCGTTAAGCGTAGGCGGTGGCTAAATTTAGTCGGGTAATAGGTCGATAGCTATTTTCTATAACTAATTAGTATAGAAGAGGTTTATTATTTTATAGGAGTCTAGTAGGTTTAATATATAGCTATACCCTTTTTCTATAGTAATCGTAAAAGGGCCTAATTATTATACGTTAAACTAGGTTATTGGAGTAATCGTACTAAACCCCTTTCTATTAAGGAAGACTTTATTATTAATCGTAAAATCCGCGGGCTATTATTTCTTATTAGCCTACTTTTTCTACTAATTCTAGGCTATTACTAATACTTATTAAGCCTATTACTATACTTCCTAGGCCCTTTATACTAGATCTTATATATTAATTATAAGCGTAAAATAGTCTTCTAAGTCTATAGTAATATTAATCGTAAGCGGGTTCTATATATTCTTACCGAGTACTATAATTAATAGGGCTATATTAATCGAAGTATACTAAGAGGAATTATACGTAAAGTCGAGGGCTAGTAGATAATCGCTCTAGTCGTCCTAATACTTCCCGATATAAAACTATAAGCGTTAATCTAAGTACTAATTTATAACTTCGATACTTCCTTATATTTAAGGGTAAAAAGTACTATTATACTAATACTTTATTCTAGTTAAACGATTAATCTTAATAAAGAATACTAATATAAAGGGCTTAGTATTATTTATAATCTAAATAAGAGGTATCCTAAAGAAGTAGTATAGCGAGCGAAAATAGCGTACTATAAGGATCTTAGTAGTATTATTCTTCCTACCGAGTAGGGTTATAATAATCCTATTAAGTTTATAAACGAAGGTCTAAACGTAGTTATACCTATAGTAATCTTATAGTATTATCTTCCTATTATAAGCTATATACTCCTAAATAGAGGTTAGGACTAGTAGTAGGTAAAGGAGTCTAGGGGTCTTATCGTAGGGGATCTTATTCCTTTAGTAATTATAATAATTATAAATATAATAATAAACGTTTTACTTTATACTCGGCTAATAATAATCCTATTATAAAAGCTTAAGTATCTTATTCTAGCCGCCGTATACGAAGATTACGGGCTTATAAGCAGTATAGATAAGGGTAATCCGTAGAAAAACACTATTAGTTAACTTCTCTAGTACGATTAATTAGTTCCCTTATTAGCCGAGTCCTTATATTGTATTCTCTTATTAGATTAGGTTAACTAAATCTATACCTATAAGCGTAGTCTCCGTACTAGTTATAATAAAGTTAATAATTATAAGGGCTAGGCTAAGGGTCGTAAGTAGGTTAAATCCGAGCTTATCTAGTAAGATTATACTAAACGTATACTCCTTTTTCTCTCTAGCCTTAATTATTAGAAGCTTTATAGTCTTCTATAATAAAGTATTAATAATTACGTTTAAACGGCTAGGGTAATAGAGGAAGCGTATATTAAATTAAGCTAAAAAGTCGGACTAGTATACCTATTAGATAAATAAAAGCCTTTTAATCGCGAAGTAGATAAGAGCCTTATAATTAGTAATAACGTCGAATTTCTACCCTAGGAGTTTAGGGTAAAAGTATTCGAGGCTTTAAACGACTATAAGGAATTTATAGTCTTAGATTAGATAGGCTTATTTAATAGGGGCTATAGTCTTAGAGAAGAAGCCTATAGGTTTCTAGGTCTTATCGTCGGGCTACTACTATTAGAGAACTCTAGTAATAGTATTATAGGAGGTATTAGTCTCGAGATAGGTTAAAAGCTTAGGTTAGAAGAAAGTAAGGATAAAAGCTTCTATAGTAAGCCTTTTTAGCTAGGTAAAAGCCTTATATTAATTAGGTCTAAGAGAAAACTCCGAATCCTTCTTTAGGAGATAGTTTAGGGGTTTAATAGTATTACTAGTATAATAATAAAAAACCCGAATAAAGTTATAAAGACTAAAAAAGGAGTATACGGCTTTATAATTATAAAGGTCCTTAAATTTCTAGTTAAAGATCGCCTATATTTTACGGGGGTTAATATTTAACCCGAAGCCTACTTCTAGTATAATACCGAAATAGTCTACCTTCGTAATATTAAACTAGGATTTCTTAATATCTCCTTAAAGGTTCGTTTAATATAAGCGCTAAATAACCTCGCGAGTCTTTTACTAATAAACCTCTTCTTTATTATTATCCGAATAAATTAGTATATTATCTATATAAGTACTAGTATAATAGTCTAGTAGGTTATAAAACTACGTATTAATAAAATTCTAGAACTAAATAGGCTTAACCTTTAAACTAAATAGGAGGACTTTCTAATAGTATATACTAAATCTTATACGGAAGGCTATTAAATACTCGGAATTAGGGTCGAGGTAGAGTTAGTAAAAAGCCTAGATAACGTTAATCTTAGAAAAGTATTAAGTAGAGTAGTACTAAAAAGTAGTACCCTCTAGAAAAGGTACGGGTAAGACCTAGCCCTTAAGGTAATTATTTATCTAATAGTAGTTAATATAGAAACGGCGGGCTATCGAGTAGGGCTTTAGTACGAAGAGAATAGGGGTAGTATATAGGCTAGTATTAGGCTTAATAAACCTAATCTTTTTTAAGTAATTAATAATCTCTTTTTCTAATAGTAGATATTTAACTAGTATTCTATATATAAAAGGGCTAGCTAGGTTAAAAGGCTTATTAAGCTCGAGTTTAATATTATAACTAGTTTAATAATCTACTAAGGTATATACTTCTTTCTTATTAAAAAAACCCTTAAGGTATAAGAGGGCTAGAGGAATTAGGCTATAGACTAGGGTAATATATTCTAGGTTTTCGCCCGCTAGGAAAGGAATCTTCTAACCTTTATAGGTAATATTCTCTAGGCTTAGGCGGGTAATCCCCGCTATAAAGGGGTCGGGGCTATTATTATCCTTAAGGGGGATTAGGGTAGTAGGTATTAATAGCTCTAGCTCCTCCTAACGTTTCCTATAGGGGTTAGCTTAAAGAGTTATAATTAACTTCGCCTAGAATAATAAGTCGTTTAGTATAATAGTATTAGGATTAATCGGGTTATCGAGTCGGGGTACTATAGTCTTTTTCTTCGGAGGACTAGTCGGGAAGGTAATATTAAGGTTAGTCTAGGAGTATTATAGGATTTTATATTAGCGCTTATCTTCCTTTAAGAGCTTATTTTAGTATTTAGTATTAGCTTATACGGTTAGGTCGATTTATCGGCTCCCTTAAAGCAAGCCCCGTAAAATAATAAACGGGGAGTATTTAGTAAGGGCTAGTAGGTTATCGGGCTATACGAGCTTACGGGTAAAATAATTAAGAAGAAGGTATTTCTCGGCTATTTAATAAAGTCTAATAAAAATATCCTAGCTATAGTTAATAACCTAGAATATCTCCCGAGGAAATAAATAGCTATTAATTATAAGGGTTATTATAAGGTATTAACGTATAACGCTAGCTTTATAGCCTTAGAAGTTAATAAAAGGGATTAAGTAAGTAAAGACGAGTTTAGCGCTAAGGCTTTTTATAGCCTTCTTAGTAAATCGGCGGGATATAAGAAGGCGGGTATCTACTCTAGTATTATAAAGAATAAAAGCTCGAAGACTAATACTATTAATCTAAATTATACTATTAATAGTAAAGGATTTCCTTAAACTTTCCTTTTTAAATAATACCTTTAAAACTATTACGAAGACTTTTAATAGCCTTAGTCTTTTCCTAACTCCTTATTATCGGAGTCCTCTTTCTTATTTATAAGTAGTATACCTAATCGCTAAAGGCCTACTACTTTCGGTTAGTCTAGGTAGTCTTTAGCTTAATAGCCCTTTTTATTATATATAAAATAAGTACTATTATCCTAATAAACTTTCTTTTTAGCCTCGGAGAAGGCCTAGCCCTTTTTCTTCGAATCGATAGGCTATTTCTCCTTTTTATCGGTAGCCAAGGAGTTATTATAGGGTATACGGGTAAAGGGTTAGGAATACTACTAATAATAGAAAACTACGTCTTTAATAGCTTCGTAGTACTCCTTATAGGAGATTTAGACGTCCTTAGAGAGCTATAAAAGCCCGGGGTTAAAATCGGTTAATAAGTACTTTAGGAGGATATACTTTAACTAGTCTACTAGAGTATAAGCCTTTACTATAACGTTATCGAATTCTATAATAAATTAAGAAATATCCTATTTACTTATAAAAGAATAGTAAAGCCCTTAAAAACGGTTAATTAATTCTTAGAACTTATTTAGGTTCTTAAAGGCTAATTCTAAACTCTATATTATTTCCGTAAGGTAGGAATAAGAACGATCCTTAGACTTATAATAGGTTTTTAGCGTTTTCTACGCCCTACCCTCTAGGCTCTAAAATAAGAATAATATCCGATCTTTTTTATTATAAAACGTCGAGTAATTAGTCTATATCTTATTTTTAAGCTTAATAAAGAAGGTATTAAACTCGCTTTTCTTTTCCTATAAAGGTCCTAATATCCTTATAATAGGATTTAGCCTTCTCCGAGTATTCTAGGTTAAGGTTACTTATAATCGTAAAGTTTTTCTATACTATTTTACTAGCGGGGATAAAGCTTACGAAAGACCCCTTAAAAGCAGTAGAGGCTACCCTTAGGGTATAGTCGGGGTTAGTAGTTACTCGGTCTTATTAAGCCTTTTCTACCTTAAGGGCTATTATTTCTATAAGTAATACTTAAATGTCTAACTAGGCTAACGAAGAAAAAGCTATTTCCGAAAGATCTTAGTCGGGGTTTTCGGTTAAGGGTAGAGGGATTTAGGCTAAGTCTAGTCGTTTTATTCCTTCTAAGGCGGGCGAGGGGTTTTAATCTAATTCTTCTACCGAGGATTCCTACCTAGGAGTCTTCGAAGTAAGTCTAGTAGAGTAATAGACTTCTCTATCGGTTATAAGGTCTAATTCTTAATCTTATATAGTATTTTCTATCTTCGTAAAACGTAAAAGGGAGTATATATTTATTAAACGCTTATTAGTAAGGAAGATAAGCTTAGAATAGTATAATAACCGAATAATAAGTAAATATATTAAAGTACTCTATACGAAGATTCTAAGCTAAAGAAGAGAAGAAGGAAAAGAGAAAATAAAAGAGGGAATCCTACTACCTTTATACGCGGGTAACAAGGTCTAAATTATATAATAGGGGCTTAGGATAGGTTTTTTTAAGGTCCGTATACGGGGTTTATAGCTACTAAGGTAGTTAGCGTATAATAGTAATTAACTAGGGCTAGGCTTATTTAGGCCTTAACCTTATTAATAATAAGTTTAGAGGTAGGGATAGGTATTTTATCCTAAATATTAGTTATATTTATTAAAACTCTTAGAATAGCGTATATTACCTACTTCTATAGCGTATTAATACTCGAATAGTATAGGGTAGCCTTAATTATCTCTACCTTAAAGAGAATTTCTTTCTAAAGGTTTAGGGTAATTATTATAATAAAGAATCTAGTCTTAATCGCTCCTACCGAGGGGAAGTCTTTAATTAGGTAGCTAAGGGTATTAGTAATAGCCTTATAAATAGCGAAAGGTAAAGAGGTATAGTACGCGGAAGACTCTAGGAGACGAAGGAAAACCTAGAGGTTAGGGTAAGGCTATACCGTTTTAGTATTAATTATAATTATATTTATCTTAGGCTTCGGGCTTTACTTAAGTAAATTCTTAAGCGTATTTTAGGTTAAGGGGGGGGTAAGCCTACTACCTTTACCTAGGTAATCTTACTTAATAAGGGGGGAATACGTTAATTAGGGGAAGGCGTTTTATACGTATTAATAGGGTATACTTAACCCTTTATATATTAATAAATCGTTATTTTTAGGGTTTTAATAAGGCCCTTAGTATAATCCTTCTAATAGCTAAAGGAGAAGTCGGCGAGTATTATATTAAGCGCGAAAATAATAACTTATAAAACCTTAGCCTTAATAGCCTAGTATAAGAGGATCTCCTCGATTATTATTATAATAATTATAAGGGCGTAAATAAAGGAAAAAGGGGTATAACGAAGGGTAGAGGTTTAATAAGGCTAGGACTTTCCTTAGGATTCCTCCTTTATAGAGTTATAATAGGATTATTTAATTATCCTTACTAGCTAAAGTATAATAAGAATCGTTTTATTATTAAAAGCTATAGTTATAAGTATAATAATAAATACGCACTATATAGCGCCTAAAGTAGCGACTTAGCCTTAGGAAGGTATTACGATTATCTAAAAGTTACGGTTAAATAGTTAGAAAACGTGGGTATTAGAGGATTAGTACGAAACCGCGGTACGTACTAATAGTAGGTCCGAATCCTAGGAGTATACAGGAGGAAGGTGCGTAATACGGCTAGCAACTTAATATATTTAGTACTATAAACGAAGACTTAAAGCTAAAGAGAAAAGAGAAGAAAAGAGGAAAAAGCTATAGATTAATCGTAGCCCTTTTATATAGTAGTAGGCACGTAATATAGGAAAAGGGGTAAAGCGGGGTAAGCTATAATTAAATATACGCTACTATAATAAGATATATAGCGTAACTAAATATACGCCGTAATTAGATATATAGCGTATTATACTACCCCCCTCGTACGGCCTTAATATACGTATTAAGGTTAAGTATACCTTCTCGTCTTTATTTTAGCGCCTATATAGACGGTATTATTATTATTATCCCGGTTATCGTAGTCTAAATCTATAGTTATAGCTTTAATCTAATACTATAGATTAACGGGTAATCCTAGCGCTTTAGGGTATAGGTTATAGTATAATTTAATAGCTATTAGTACGTATTTAAAATTCTAAGCCGGGTACTAAGTTTCGTTAGGATTATAGCCTTTCTAGTTAACTTAATATTCTAATCGCTTACTTTATCTAGTAACTCGCGATTATAGGATTTAATATACTTCCTATTCTAGTAGGCTATTAATCTCCTTAGGCTCTAGGGCGGGTTATATCTAGCCTAGTAGGGGGTTATTTACTACTTTCCTAAGGCGGTCGGTATAGAAGAGGTTAATTATTTTATACGATTCCGGTAAATCCAAAACGTAATTATAGCCTCGCTCTTCTATAATCTTAAACGGGCCTAACTATTATACGTTAAGCCGAGTCGTAAGAACTACTATACTAAATCCTTTTCGCTATAGGAAGACGCTATTACTAATAGTAAAGTTAACTAGTCGGCGTTTTTTATCTACTTACTTCTTTTACTAACTTTACGCTATAGTCGCTACTTATTAAGCTTACTATTATACTTCTTTTACTTTAGCTACTAGTTTTTATACTTATATTATAATAGTCGTCGTAGCCTACGTAGGTTCTAGTAATAGCGTTAAGGGGTTATATATATCCTTACCGAGGGCTATTATTAAAGGCGCTATATTAATAAAGGAGTATTATAACGAGTTATATATAAAGTCGAGTATTAGTAAGAAGTCGTTCTAGTCGTTTTAGTATTTATTAATATAGAAGTATAACCTTTAATCTAAATACTAATTAATAACTTCTATACTACCCTATATTTATAAATATAGTATACTACCGTATTAGTACTTAGTACCTATTAGTCGATTAATCTCCTCTAAGAAGCCTAAGACGAATAGGCCTATATTATTAGTAATCTAGACTATTAATAACCCGAAGAAACGGTAGAATTATCTAAAATAATAGCCGGCGAGGACCTTTATTATATCTATCTTTTTTCCGGGTAATATAGCGATTAGATAGCTAAGTTTATAAACGAAGGTTTATACGTAATTATAGCCTAGGCGGTCCTTTAGTATCGTTTTCCTATCGTAAGTAATATACTCCTAAACGGCGGTTAGTATAGGCAAGGGGTATAATAAGCTAGGCGTTTTATCGTAGGGGATCTTATTCCTCTAATACTTATAGTAATTACGAATATATTAGCGGATATTTTACTTTATTCTAGGCTAATAATAGTCTTATTAGAATACCTTAATCGTTTTATTCTACCCGCTATAAGTAAAAATAGCGGGTTTATAAGCTTTATAAATTAGGGCGGTACGAAGGAATTATTTCTAATTAATTATCTATTCTAGTACGATTAACTAGGACCTATAATAGCTAAGACCTTATATAATATTCTCTTCCTAGATAAGGGAGACTAAGTCTAATCCTATAGGGGCTTATATCTTAGTAGTACGGACTAGTACGATAATAACGGGGGTCTTAGGTAGATTAAAACCGAGCTTCTCTTATAGGATTATAACGAGTATACGTTCTTCCTTTTCCCTAGCCTTAATAGTAGGTAGTTTAGCCGTCTTTTAAAATAGGGTATTAGCGGCTATATTAAGTTATCCTAGGCGATAGAAGAAACGGATATTAAACTAAACGAGGAAATTAGACTAGTAGACCTATTAGGTAAAGAGTATTCTTTTAATAGTAAAGTATACTAGTACTTCGTAATCTATAATAATATCGAATTTCTATCCGAGGAGCTCTAGATAAAAGTACTTAAAACTCTATATAACGGCGAGTAGTTCTCGGTCCTAAATCGGGTATACTTATTCGGCCGGGATTATAATCTTTAAGAAGAACCCTATTAGCTTCTAGGTCGAATTAGTCTATTATTATTAGAGGATATTAGTAGTAGTATTATAAAAAGTATTAATCTTTAACCTAATAGGTAACTTAAAGCGGAAGAAAGCGAGTATAGGTGCTTTTATTACGAGCTTCTTTATCTATTCGAATACTTAATATTACTCGGGCCCTAAGACGAAGTCGATATCCTTTTTTAAGAGTTTATTTAAAGGCTCTACTACTTAGCTTATATAATAGTAGAAAATCCGGATAAAGTTATATAGGCTAATAAAGGAATAAATAGCCTTATAATCGTATAAGTCCTCGAACTTCTAATCTTAAATAGCTTATATCTTCTAGGGGTTAATACTTAATCCTTCTCTAGTATAGAGTATAACTCTTAGGTAATTAACCTTTATAACGTTAAACTATAATTTCTTTATATCCCCTTAGAGATTAGCTTAATAAAGGCGCTAGATAACCTCTTTATATTCTACCTAGTATTCCTTTTTTTCGTTATTATCCGAGTAGATTAATATATTATCTACGTATACGCTAGTATATTAGTCGAGGAGGTTATATAATTAGGCGTTAATAAAGTTCTAAAACTAGGCTAATCCGACTTTAAGTCTAAATAGTAGGACCTTCTAACGATATATACTAAAACGAGTACGAAAGGCGGTTAAATACTCGGAATCTAAGTCTAGATAGAGTCGGTAAAAGGCCTAGATAACGTCGATCTTAGAGAACTATTTAATAGAATAATAGTTAAAGGTAGTACCCTTTAAAAAAGGGGCGGGGGAAATACGGCTCTTAAAATAATTATTTATCTACCTATAGTCGATATAAAAACGCCTAGTTATCGAGTACGGTTTTAGTATAAAGAGTATTAAAGCGGTATAGGGGCTAGTATTAATAATAATAAATCTAATCTTTAGAAGGTAATTTATTATTTCTTTTTCTAAAGGTAAGTATTTAACGGGTATACGGTAGAATAGGGGATTAGCCGGGTTTAGAGGCTTCTCTAGCTTAAGGGTAATATTATAGCCGGGATAGGGACTAGCTAACGTATATACCTCCTTCTTACTAAAGAAACCCTTAAGGTAGGCGATTAATAATAGGATTATACTTCGAATAAAGGTAATATACTCGGGGTTTTCTCCCTTTAGGAAGGGAATCTTCTATCCTTAGTATATATAGCTAACTAAGCTTAGCTTTATTATAAGTATACTTATATTATTATTATCGTCTTCGAAAGGGATAGGTTTAGTAGGTATTAAAGGGGTAAGTTCCTCCTACTATTAGCGGTAAGGATTTTCTTAGACCTATTAGATAAACTATTCTCGAATAGCTTAGTCTTTAGTATTAACTATAATAGCGTTAAGTAATAGCTTAGGCTTCTTAGGTCCTATTAGCTAAACGATCTTATTATTCCCCTTAGAATATCGGAGTATTTAGTACTATTTCTTATCCTTATTAATTAATCGGTTTTAATGTTTAGTATTAGCTTAAATCTTAGGGTCGATTAATTAATTAGGAGCCTATTAAAAGAGAAGTATCGAGGGTAAATATTTAGCGAGGGCTAGTAGGTTATTAGGCTAGATAAGTTAGCGGGTAGCGTAATTAAGTAGTAGGTTTTTCTCTACTATCTAGAATAAGCCGATAAAAATATCTTATATATAATCGGTAATTTAGAAGGTTTTTTAGGGAAATAACCGGCTATCGATAACGAGGGTAATAATTAAATATTTACGAATATAGCTAGCCTTATATCCTTAAAAATCGATAAGAGGTACTAGCTTTACTAAGACTAGCTTAGTACCTAGGCGTTTAATTACTTATTAGGTAAAGCGGCGGCTAATAAGGAGATAGGAATCTACTCTAGTATTATATAGTATAAAAGTACGGAGGATAATACTATTAACTTATATTTAACTATCGATAATAAATAAACCTTCTATTACTTTCCCTATTTATAATACCTTAGGGATTATTATAAAGACTTTTAATAGTCCTAGGCTTTTCCCGAATCCGACGAGTTATTAGAGTCGGTAGTAGCTATACTAGGGGTTAGGGGTCGAGGGACCTAAGCTATACGCTATTTATCGGGATAGTCTTTAGTTTAATACTCCTTTTTCCTATAAATAAAATAAATCCCGTTTTCCTAATAAACTTTCTTCTTATTAGGTATTAAGGCTTAGCCTTTACCCTTAACGATAGCCGGCTTTTTTAGGTTATTTATTAGCTTATTATTATAATATAGGCGGGGAGTCTAGGTTATTTCTATTATCTCCCTCTTCCTATAATAAATAGTACCTTTAATACTAATATAAAAAGCTTTATAATCGATCCGGGGGTCCTTAGCTTTTTCGAAAAGGCTTAGGTTAAGTCTAGTAAATAGGTATTCCTATAACTCCTACTTTATTATCTTACTAAGGATCTAGGTTTATACTACTAGAAGATTAAATTCTACGATAAAGAGTTATATATCCTATTTTCTATAGACTAAGAACTTAAGCTTACTTAATCGTTCCTTAGCTTCTGAAAACTTATTCGGATTATTAAAGGCTAATTTAAAATACTAAACTATTTTAGCTAATCTAGAAAAAGGCCAGGTATTAGAGTTATACCTTATCTCGAGGGCCTACTTAGCTTTACTTTTAAAAGAGCGAAAAAGAAAATCTATCCGATTATCCTTTATCTAGAAGGAAGGTTAATTAATCCTTATCTTCGATTAGAGGTTATTAAGGAAGCTATTAAATTCGGTCTTCTTTCCCCTAAATAAGCTAATAGTCTTAATCTTAATCCTCTTTTACTTATTATAGTATAAGCTAACCTACCCTAGGGGAATAATAGGGGCGAACTCCGGCTAAGCCGCTTTACCTATTAGAGTAAAGGTAATAGCTATTAGGGTATTAGGATTAGTAAAAGTAGTCGAGGTAATATAACGTAAACGGCTATCGTTAATCGAGTCGGTATTAGGGATTTACGTTTCGGGAGTATATAATCGGTTTTTCTAAAGGTCTTATATCTTAGTTCGTATCCGAAATATCTCTTCGGTCTAGGTTTTTATAGCCTAAGTCTACTAAACTACTATACGTATAAGCGACTAAAAGTCCTCTAGCGTAGGTATTATTATCTTAGGGGACTTTAATAAGGAAGCTATACTAGTCGTTTCGCTAGCTTCTAGTTCCTTCGAAGCTAATCGTACTAAATATCGGGGTACTAATCCTTTAGCTTCTAATATTTAGGTAGTTAAGGGTTATAATTATAGTCGGGTTATAAGGTTTTTCGTCCCTACGAGGACGTAAGAAGTATAAATACGTATTTTAAAACACTCGTTAGCGTTATTCGAGCTTTAAGTAATAATACGGCTAGTAACTTAATATATTTAGTACTATAAACGAAGACTTAAAGCTAAAGAGAAAAGAGAAGAAAAGAGGAAAAAGCTATAGATTAATTATAGCCCTTTTATATAGTAGTGGGTACGTAATATAGGAAGAGGGGTAAAGCGGGGTAAGCTATAATTAAATATACGCTACCGTAATAAGATATATAGCGTAACTAGATGTACGCTATAATTAGATATACAGCGCGTTATAGTGCGTATTAGTTCGGTAACCGTACGGATAAGAAAATGTTGGCCTTGGATACCTTAGCGGGCGGGGGGGTGTTTTTAGACAGGTAGTCTAGAGGCATTTGTCTAGAGTAACATCCGACAAGCGGGTTATAGTAGCTGGCAAGGGGGGGTAATAGCCAATAAGAAGCCGTTTACAGGTTCTAGTGCATGTAAAGGTATATCTAGCTATCGACGCTAAAACTACTATTAGCCTACGTTTCCTATCTAAGGATTAATATCTGTTATTGTTTGTAGAAATCTATCGTTATTTATAAAAATCTATTACTATTTATAGAAATCTATTATTATTTATAAGAATTTATTACTAATTATAAAAAGATATTATATATAGGAAAAAGAAGGTAGGAAAAAGAAGGTAGGAAAAAGAAGGTAGGAAAAAGAAGGTAGGAAAAAGAAGGTAGGAAAAAGAAGGTAGGAAAAAGAAGGTAGGAAAAAGAAGGTAG
>PDHP01000282.1:0-36065 GCA_003339455.1 Ophiocordyceps camponoti-leonardi (nom. inval.) | reverse complement strand
GGGGGGGGGGGGGGGGGGGGGGGGCGGGGGGGGGGGGGGGGGGGGGGGGGGGGGGGGGGGGGGGGGGGGGGGGGGGGGGGGGGGGGGGGGGGGGGGGGGGGGGGGGGGGGGAGGGCGCCGCGGAGGCTTGATTGGCGGCTGGCTCGGCGGGCGGCGCGAAAAGGAAGGGGAAGGGAAAAGGGAACAAAAAAAGGGTGGCGGAAGACCGGTCCAAACGCAAGACTAGGTAAGCAAACTTGTCGCAGGCCTTGTCTTCCTCTTCTTTCTCTCTTCTCTCTTCCTTTTTTTCACCCTTCTTTCGTGCGTCTGTCTGTCTCTCTGTCTGTCTGTGTGTTTTTTTTTTTTCCTTTTCGTCACTGGTGGTTTCGCTAAAACGAAGAAGAAGAACGGATGAAACGGTTTCCGTCCCGGGCCCCGGGGCCCCGATCCTCGGCCGACGAGAAGCGTGGGAAATCGTTTCGGCCGAGTAACTAACGGGAAAGAAGGGGGTTCAAAGGATAGACAGAAAGAGAATGAGGGGAAGAGGGAGAGACCGTAACGGAGAGGTTGCGAGAAAGCAGAAGCTGAAGGATCTACGGATACTAGGTAGGAAAGGAGAGTGATGAGAGAGGGAAGGAAGGGAAATAGAAAGAGCGGAGAAAGCGGGTGAGTAAGACGAATACCTAATTCTATACTGTATCCACTTGAGAGCGACGCGCATTGCCGTCGTCATATCATCATGTATGTACGGATGAATATCACGTCTATCGCCATCAAGCAATACCTACAAGGTAAGAGAGCCTACGTCCTATCAAGCATCAACGCCGGAGAAAAGAAAGAGAAGAAAACAAAAAAGGAAAAACAAACAGCAACGGCGGCCCGGCTATTTTCAGCCAAGCCGAAAAATAATAACGGCTTTTCCCTTCTCAGCTTTCTAGACTGTAGCCTGTAGGCCCTGCTTGCACACCGACGGCCACACCTATATGCTGCATCATCATCATCATCCTCATCACCATTATTACTCCGTTTATGTATCATGTATGTAGTATGTACGTCGTCGTCGTTGTCGAATCGGACTTCGCCAACGTCCGTCCTGCTGTCGATATGCCAACCAACATACACACACATTTATGTATGTACATACAACCAGCCAGCTAACCAGCTCAGCACAGCACAGCCCAGCCCAGCCTTAGCTCCAAGCCTCCCAGGTCGGCGCCGCCTTTACACCCCTTTGGCCAACCTGCACATCTCTCCGTACCTCCTCACCGGCTGCTGCTGCTGCTGGCTGCTCCAATACAGGGGCTGTCTCGGCAACGCCCATCCGAGGAACCGCCCCGCCTTTAACCCCCCTTTCCCCGGTCGTGGCCATGCAACCCTCTGCTGAGCTTAATTCGACACCTATCTACAGGTACCCTGTCTTCGACAATATCGACAAGAACATCATCATCATCAATATCGTCCCGAGCTCGACGACTCGTCCTCGTCATCGTCGTCTCTCCGTCCCTGGTTGCCACGTCGTCCCTGACCGTAGCCTTGTCCTCCGCCCCGCCGTCTGCCGTCCTCCTCCGAACTGTCCTCGTCCCTTCGTCTCTGTCCGCCGCCGTAGTTGTCTCTGCCGTAGTCGTCCCTGTCTCGACCGCCGCCGTAGTTGCCCCTGTCCCGACCGCCGCCGCCGCCGCCACCGCCGCCACCGCCGTACCGTGCGTTGCCACTATCGCTGCTGTCGTCGTCCCGCCGCCCGTGACCCCCCTTCGGCTTCCTGCCTCCGTACCCTCCGTTGCCGCTGTCGCTGTCCTCTGTTTGCCGGCCGTAGCCGCTGCTGCGGCCGTATCCGCTATCCTGGCCATAGTCAGTACTCTGGGTCTCGCGACCATAACCGCTATCCCGGCCATAGCCGCTGCTCTGGCTCTCTCGACCGTAGCCGCTGCTCTGAGTCTCTCGCCCGTAGCCGCTGCTCTGGCTCTCGCGCCCGTAGCCGCTGTCTTGACCGTAGCCACCGCCGTGGCTCTGCTGGCCGTAGCCGCCACTCTGGCTCTCTCGACCATAGCCGCTGCTCTGGCTTTCGCGCCCATAACTGTCCTCGCGACCGTAGCCACCGCCATGGCTCTGTTGACCGTAGCCACCCCCGTGGCTCTGTTGGCCGTAGCCGCCACTCTGGCTCTCTCGACCATAGCCGCCGCTTTGGCTCTCGCGCCCATATTCGTTTCCGCCGCCGCCGGAGCCGGAGCCGTACCCGCCGCCCTGACCTTCACGGCCATACCCACCGCCGCCCTGGCTCTCTCGCCCGTACCCGCCACCGCCTCCCTGGTCGGAGCCCCTATACTCCTGACGCTGGGTCCGCTGCTCGTATCCGCCCCCGTACGACGGCCGCGTCTCCGTCCTCTCCTCGTAGCCGTAGCCCGCCGTCTGCCGCCCGCCGTGCGATTCCTGCTGCTCGAACCGGCTGTACCGCGACTCCATGCTGCCGTCCGGACGCTGCGTCTGGCTGTACTCGGCTTGGCCGTAGTGGTGTCCCTGGCGGCCGTACTCGGTCTGCGTCTGCGTCAGGGACCCGTCGTCCTCCCGCCGCTGGCTGGTGTGCGTCTCCGTCTTGGCCTTGCTTCCGCCGCCGAAGGCGCCGCCCAGGAGAGAGCCGGCGGCGCTGAGGAAGCCGCCGAAGCCACCCTCCTCCTGCTGTCCCTCGGCCTGCTGCTGATATCCGCCGCCGCTGCCGCCGCTGCTGCCCTGTGTGGACGGTAGCTTGTAGCCCGTGTTCTGCTCCACCACTCCCGAGAGGGCGCCCGTCGCGCCCTGGAAGATGGCGTCGGCCGCCGCGCCCGCGATCCTGTTCTCGAGCGTGTCCGGCGCGCCGTAGAGCTTCTGCATCTTGAGCTTGCCCACGCATCCGTGGCCGTGACCCGTGTCGTTGACGCCCTCCTTGTGGTTCTCCCCGTTCTGGACGCCTTCGCGAGACAGCTTACGGCGATAGTCGTCCCTCTGCTCGTCAGGCATCTCGCCCCACCACTCCTGGACGCAGCCGTAGATGAGCTGCCGGGCCTCGGCGACACCGTCCTGTCCCATTTCTCGCTGGACCGGGTGGTGCATGACGCCGTAGATGATGCGGTTCAGCAGACGATTCACGTCGACGCTGTCGTCATCGATGGCCTCCATGAGCTGGGGAACGACCCAGGTCAGCATCTTGGCCGCCGTCCGGCCGGCCACCTCGTTGAGGATCTAACGTTCTCGGTTAGCAAGCCCAGTCGGGGGGGGGGGGGGACGGACGGCGGGACAGGGATCATGGTGGCCTGCCTGTGGCCGCGCGCTGCGCTGGGGCTTGGGGGGGGGGGGGGGGGGGCGGTGGGGGGGGGGGGGGGGGGGGGGGGGGGGGGGGGGGGGGGGGGGGGGGGGCCGTCGGGAAGTCAAGGTCACTTACGTTGGAGAAGTGGTCCTTGGCGAGCATGGAGTGAGTGGGGTCGCTGCAGCGATCGTCCTCGAACACGACGTGCTGCTCCTGCTGGCTGCTGTGGACAATTTCTTCCGAGCCGGTCCGCAGTTCGTTCCGGATCTGCTGGATGAGAGGAACGACAAAAGGAGCCATGATGGAGAAGACAAATTTCGACAGCTGCTCCTCCAACTGCTCGATGATCTTGGGCAGCACCGGGATCTTCTCGACGGCGCCCGTGATGGCCTTCATGACGTCGTCGTGGAACTGAATGGCCGGCATCACCTGGCCGTAGACTTGGCCGACGTACGCCGTGAATTCTTCCGGCTGCCGCGGCGAGATGGACATGCCCTCGACTTGGGCGGCCGACGCGTTGGACTGGAGTTCGTCAAGCTTTTGGCTCTGCTTCTTGCCCCCAAAGATGCCATCGGGCATCTTGTCGAGAAGATCGCGGAGCATGCTCGTGTCTGAGTTCTTGCTCTCTTGCAGGGTCCCTTCAAGCTCGTCGATCTCGTTCTGTGTCAACTTGTCCGAGACTGCAGCTGCCGTTAGCTTCCAACTTCTAGGGAAAATTGAGGAGAGCTCTGACCTTCGCCCACGACGGAGTGGAGGAAATCCACGCCGCCAAAGGTGCCCGTGACGATGGGGTAGACGGGCTGGTGAGCACCCTCGATCTGCAAGAGAGTTTCCTGACCACAGTGAGGAAAAACGCCGGTCTCTCCCATCTCGATCAAGGCAAGCTCGGTGTAGTTGCTGTGAGCGAAAAAGTCTGAAGAGGCCCTGCAGTCAGTATGATGATGACGATGATGATGATGATAGCCGGCGGGGGGTTGCAGGAAGGTGGACGAACCTTCGAGACAGTGAAGACCAGTGCCCATCAGGCGAAGCGACTCGTACATGTCGTCCTTGTTGCCGTTCTCCTTGTACCGGCGGCCGAGCTCGATGCAGCCGCCGAAGAGCCTCCTGACGTGCTGAGCAGAGGTCATGATGCCGGCACGCTCGTTGGCGATGTAGTTTTTCATGCCGGTTGCGGGGTCGATGGACAGCTCCCTCCGCTCGTCGACAGGACCGCGAAGGCGCCGGTCATACTGGCGGGCGTCCTGGTTATCGGCATAGTTCTTTGGGTTGTCGATGTGATCCTCCGGGCGGTAGCATCCGACACGATCCGCCGTCACCTCGAACTCGCCGGAGCCGTAGCCGAAGGTAAGGAAACCGAGGACGCAGAGGAGAAGACGGATGGCCTCGGCGGAGACGGATTTGACGGTGCCGACGTCGATGGCCTGGGAATAGTCTCGCAGCCAGTTGCCGAAGTAGACGCGGGCGACCATGATTTTTGTGAATTTCTTGCCCTTCATGGTCTGGGCCATGGCGAGGGTGAGGAGAGCGTCTTCGATATCGCCATGTCGCCCTGTTAAGGTCAGGTCAGCTCACGACGCTCATAGGTAGACGGGAGCGCCTTACAGTTCAGGCCTTCAACCTTGGAGATGGAAGCGATATTTCCAGCACCGAAAGCGGCGGCAGGGCTGATGAAGGCGATGAGGACGATGAGGCCCAAGAGCGGGCCGCTGTATCTGATGTCGGGCATGATGAGAGTCGTCGCCCTTCAGTCGCGGATGTCGTCTTTAACAGATGCGAGAGCGACAGGCGGGCGTATAGCAACTTCAATAGTGATGTCCAACCGTTGATGATGGTCACGAAATAAAGCAGCAACAGCAAGCAACAAGGGAGAAGAAAAACTGGCAGGCCAAGGGAAGATTTTTTTTTTTTCCCTTATGATGCAACGGCAGCTGAGTGAGGGGTTTGTTTGTTGGTGACGGGGAGAGAGAGAGAGAGAGATGAGAGGGGCAGAGCACAGCTAACGTCGTCACAGTGTCTGTATGCACTGCCCCTGTTCTTACTTGTGATGAAAGGGCCGGACCCTGCAAGCAAAGCGGAGAGCCAGGGCCAGCCACTGCCGACTTTGTTCTAGACAGAGTGCGAGACATCGAATGGGCAGAGATGATGCATGTACCCGTAGGTCCTAGGCTCGTGTCTCGCCTAGTAGGCACAAAAAAAGAGAGACACCCCGATAAAAACGGGACGGCTACCCTCGGGCCTATAGCTAGCGCTATATATTAGTTAGGTGTATTCCTTATAGTAAAAATACCTTTAAAGAGCTTTCTTCCCGTATATTCTTATTTATTTACCGATAAAAAGATATATTATATAAATATAGATTTTTAATAGAAAAAAGGAGAGGAAGGTAGTAAAGGCTTAGGCTATTTATTTTAGGCTAGAAAGGGTATTAAAAACGAGGAATCCGCTACTACCTATAATAGTACTAATATTATTAGATTAGCCTTAGGTATAGCGTTTATCGGTAATAGCGATAATAGCGGTAATAAGGAAATTAGTAAATTAGGCTTAGGCTTAGTATTATACATAGCTTATAATAGTATTAAAAAGGGTAAAGGAGGCGAGGAAGGTAGTACTAGTCCCTATAATAGCCCTATATTATACTAAGTAATAATATTAATAGAGGAGGATTATAAATTGTTTAAAGTAAAGAATACCGTATTAGAATATACGTTAAAGGTATTAAGGCTATTATATACGTTATCTTTAATAGCCTTTTTTTATTAAGCTTACCTTCGGGCCCTCCTACGTATTCTCCTTACTTCTTATAGAATATCCTATAGCGTATCCTATAGTAGCGTAAACATTCTTATTATTATTATACTAACCTCCTAACGAGGTTTTAGCCTTAAAATACGGTTATATATCTCGAGGGCTATTTTATAACTAAGAAATTCTTCCTTCTTTTCCCTTATCTTAAGCTATTAGAGCTTCGTTAGCGTACGCTACTTCCTATCGATAACCTACTTCTTTTCCTTATAATATTAGTATAGTAAATCTTCCTTCTCCTTTTTCGTAATCTACTATATAGTCCTAATTTACTAATATTAAGATTTTTTATCCTCGGCTACCTACGTATATTAAAAAGCGGTATGAATATCGCTAAGGCTTATACTTATATAAAAAGAGCTACCTACCGCCTTAATAGCTTTACCTCTCTTCCGCCTACCTAATACACTTTAGTATCGGTATTAGGAGATATTTAGGAGATAGTATTAATTATTATTAATACTATAAGTTAGTACTATATATTAGTAATAGCGGGAGTAGCCCTTAGGGTAATTCCCCGCGTACTAAAGAGGAGGATTATCTTTATCTTTATATAAATATATATAGTTACTATTACGTATTAAATTTAGTAGTAATTCTCATTAGATTATGAGATACTATTACGATTATTATAGTTCGGGCTTTGCCCGGACTAGCGATACGAGGTACTAGGACCTCTATAGGATAACTTATTACCGCCTATAAGGCGCGCGCGGATAGCCTCCTTCCTCTTACCTTTTATATACTAATTAATCTTATTTCGGACGCTCTATATAATCGTACCAGGGCCTATCCCTTAATATTCAATTAGTATTAAACTTTCTTTTAGCTAATAAATACCCCTATAAAGGCCTTTATATCGTAATAAGGAGGGGGTATACTACTTATACTAGATATAAATACCCGTATTATAGAGCTATAGTCTATAATCCTAGCCTAGTAGTAAACACTAATTACGTAGAACGCCTAATTATAAAAGCTTTAGCTTAACCGCCGTAAGCCGCTATCTACCGGCTTACCTTTTAATAGAAATAAAAACGTTTTCCCCGTATAACGCGCCTTAATCTCCTATAAGTTATAAGCTAACCGCGACTTTATTAACGATAACTATAACTAGTAGGTTTTTATTTACTAAAACCTCTTATTATTTATTTAGGCTAAGGTAGCCCCTTATTTCGAGGATAGTATAACTATAGTTTATAACCCCGACTACTTTTTAACTTACCTTAGTATTATATTTCTAGACCCTTATTATTATTAAACTACTATAGTTAAACTCGAGTACTTTAAATAGCGTTCTAAGGAACCCTTTTCGGATTTCTTAGTCCGCTTTAAGGCTAAGTTAGCCCTCTTAGGCGGCTTTATATAGAATAATAAGGTAAAGGTCTTACGTTTCTAATACTCGCTCTCCCCTAACCTTCGTAACTATTATATTAGTTATAGTATACCTTTCGATAACTTCTAGGCTACCGTTTAGTATATTCGCGAAATTATTATAAATATCGAGTCCTTTCGTATTAATACTTATTATTATTTACCCCCTCCGCTAACTCTAGCCCTAGATAATAATACCCTAATAATAGTAGTTAATAAGACCTTAACTACGCTTCCTCGATCTAATACCCGTCGGTAGGGATCGTCTTCCGGCTAGTATATATTATAGGTTAATACTAACGTTATCGAAAAACGTTATACTAATAGCGTATATCTCTAATATAGCCGCTTAGGCTATTACTTATATACGTATAACCTCCTCCCTATATAGTATAGTTATTCTTTTACCTCTATATATTCTATATAGAGTTAAACCCCTAATAGCGTTTCGGATAACGTTAATAAGTAGGGAAACGAGCCGCCCCTTTAATAAGTCTCCTATAGGGGGCGGGTAAGCGTATCGCCTTTATTAAAAATAACTTAGCTTTTAAATTTTACGAGATCGAAGGTTATATAAATTCTACTCCTCTACTTTTTCCTATTCTTATAAATTCTATTTAGTTTATTAACGTATAAGCGGATAATAATTATAACTACTATACTATTATAAGCGAAGTAATAGTATAATATTACTAATTCGAATATATTCCCCTTATAAGGGCGTATTCTATTCGGATAATTATTTATATTAGCTATTAATATTAAATATTATTTAAGGCCTTATCCTTTATCTATTATATTATTCGTTTTATTACTAATATTAATAATTAGTATATACTTATTATTATATATATTATTCCTAGTCTTACCTAGTCCTTTATCCTAAGGACTCTATAGTTTATACGTTATAATATATCCTTATATACTAATTAGTATTATTTTATTATTTATTCTACTAAAGACCTTATTATTAAGTACTCCGAATAGTATTATTCTTCTTATCCGATAATCGCTATCCTAGGCTTTATATATACCGCCTTACTCTAGCGCGAAACTAAGTAACCTTTTAGCTATTAATTTCTCGCTATTAGTTTATAGGATATTTCCTCCGTAATTACCTAGGGTATATCCTCGTTTATTACGTCTAGTCCCTTATTTCCTTCTAAGGTTACTAACTTCTAGGACCTTTTCGATAAGGATAAAGCTAATACGCTTCCTCCTTACTAGGGTAATTACGATTACTATATTCGTTTTTAGCCTAATCCTAATAATTCTAGTCCTAATCTCCCCTAGGGGCCTTTTTATAATATACCTTACGATTATTTATTAGAAGTCTATAAGTAGATTATTAACTTAATAAATAAGGGTTAAATCCGGGCTAGTTTATCTTTAGTTATTACCCTTATCCTCTTAGCTAAGAAACCCAGCGGTAATTAGTACTTTTATATCGATTATCGTACTCTTAATAAGATTATTTAATAGGATTAGTATCCTCTTCTACTTATTAAGGAAATACTTCGTAGTCTTTCCTTAGCCTATTAATTTACTAAGTTAAATATACGTATAGCCTTCTATAAGATCCGTATTATACTTAATAATAAGTATTTTACTACTTTTCGTACTTAGTTTAGTCTATTCGAATACCTTATTTATCCTTTTAGGCTTATAAGAGTATCCGCTATTTTCTAATATTATATTAATACTATCCTAGGATCCTTATTTAGTAATTTTATAACCGCGTACCTTAATAATATTCTAATTTATTCGGGAGGCTTTTAGGCGGATTATTAGTATAAAGTTCGAACTATACTAGGTTAACTCCGTATAGCTAGGCTTTATCTCGACCTTAAGAAGTACGATTTTACTATTTACGAAGTTAAGTACTTAGGATTTATTATTTATACTAGGCGCGAAATATATCCTAACCTAGAGAAGATTTTTATAATCTATAATTAGGAGGTACTTATACGCGTTTATAGTATTTATAGCTTTTTTAGCTTTACTAACTTTTACTATAATTTTATTCCCCGGTTTACTAATATTACTACTCCCCTAGTTCGCTTAATATAATAAAATATCCCCTTCTTTTAGTCTAATAATTATTAATATACTTTTAAATAGCTTAAGCTCGTATTTATCTCCTATCCTATCCTCGTCTAGTAGGATCCTAACCGCTATATAATCGTCGAGACCGATTACTCTAGTAAGGCTATAGGTAGCTATTTTTCCTAGTATAGCTAGGATACTATCCTATAGCCTATCGTATACTTTTCGTATAAGCTTTCGCCTATAGAATATAATTATACTATTTATAATAAAGAGCTTTTAGCTATTATCCTTTATTTACGAAGCTAGTCTACTAAATTACGTAGTATAGCCAAGCTATTTATAATCTTAACTAATTATAAAGCCCTCGAGTACTTTACTATACTATATTATATATCCGAATATTAGGCCTATTAATACGGCTAGTAACTTAATGTATTTAGTACTATAAACGAAGACTTAAAGCTAAAGAGAAAAGAGAAGAAAAGAGGAAAAAGCTATAGATTAATCGTAGCCCTTTTATATAATAGTAGGCACGTAATATAGGAAGAGGGGTAAAGTAGGGTAAGCTATAATTAAATATACGCTACTATAATAAGATATATAGTATAACTAGATATACGCCGTAATTAGATATATAGCGCGTTATACTACCCCCCTCGTACGGCCTTAATATACGTATTAAGGTTAAGTATACCTTCTCGTCTTTAGTTTAGCGCCTATATAAATAGTATTATCGTTATTATCCTAGTCGTTATAGTCTAAATCTATAGCTATAGCTTCGATCTAATACTATAGATTAATAGGTAGTCCTAGTACTATAGGGTATAGGTTATAGTATAATTTAATAGCTATTAGTACGTATTTAAAATTCTAAGCCGGGTACTAAGTTTCGTTAGGATTATAGCCTCTCTAGTTAACCTAATATTCTAGTCGTTTACTTTATCCGGTAACTCGCGATCGTAGGATTTAATATACTTCCTATTCTAATAGGCTATTAATCTCCTTAGGCTCTAGGGCGGGTTATATCTAGCCTAGTAGGGGGTCGTTTACTACTTTCTTAAGGCGGTCGGTATAGAAGAGGTTAGTTATTTTATACGACTCCGGTAGATCTAAAATATAACTATAGCCTTATTCTTCCGTAATCTTAAATAGGCCTAATTATTATACGTCGAGCCGAGTCGTAGGAGCTACTATACTAAATCCTTTTTACTATAGGAAAACGCTATCGCCGATAGTAAAGTTAACTAGTCGGCGTTTTTTATCTACTTATTTTTTTTATTAACTTTATATTATAATCGCTACCTATTAAGCTTACTATTATACTTTTTTTACTTTAGCTACTAGCTTTTACGCTTATATTATAGCGGTCGTTATAGCCTACGTAGGTTCTAATAATAGTATTAAGGGGTTATATATATCCTTACTAAGGGCTATTATTAAAAGCGTTATATTAATAGAGGAGTATTATAATAAGTTATATATAAAGTCGAGTACTAGTAAGAAATCGCTCTAGTCGTATTAATACTTATTAACGTAAAAGTATAACCTTTAATCTAAATACTAATTAATAACTTTTATACTACCCTATATTTACGGATATAGTATACTACCGTATTAGTACTTAGTACCTATTAGTCGATTAATCTCCTTTAAAAAACCTAAGACGAATAGGCTTATATTATTAATAATCTAGACTATTAATAACCCGAAAAAGCGGTAGAGTTATCTAAAATAACGGTTAATAAGGACCTTTACTATATTTATCTTCTTTCCGGGTAGTATAGCGATTAAATAGCTAAGTTTATAAATAAAGGTTTATATATAGTTATAGCCTAAGTAGTCCCTTAGTATCGTTTTCCTATCGTAGGTAACGTACTCCTAAATAGCGGTTAGTATAGGTAAGGGGTATAATAAGCTAGGCGTCTTATCGCGGGGGATCTTATTCCTCTAGTACTTATAATAATTATAAATATATTAGCGGATATCTTACTTTATTCTAGGCTAGTAGTAGTCTTACTAGAGTACCTTAATCGTCTTATTCTACCCGCCGTAGGCGAAGATAGCGGGTTTATAAGCTTTATAGATTAGGGTAGTACGAAGGAACTATTTCTAGTCGGTCGTCTATTCTAGTACGATTAACTAGGACCTATAGTAGCTAAGACCTTATATAACGTTCTTTTCCTAAATAAAGGAGACTAAGTCTAATCCTATAGGGGCTTATATCTCGGTAGTATAAACTAGCGCGATAATAATAGGGGTCTTAGGTAGATTAAAGCCGAGCTTCTCTCGTAGGATTATAACGAGTATACGTTCTTCCTTTTCCCTAGCCTTAATAGTAGGTAGTTTAGCTATCTTTCGAAATAGGGTATTAGCGGCTATATTAAATTATCCTAGGTAATAGAGGAAACGGATATTAAACTAAACGAGGAAATTAGACTAGTAGACTTATCGGGTAAAGAGTATTCTTTTAATAGTAAAATATACTAGTATTTTATAATCTATAATAATATCGAATTTTTATCCGAAGAGCTTTAGATAAAAGTACTTAAGACTCTATACGATAACGAGTAATTCTCGGTCCTAAATCGGGTATACTCGTTTAGCCGGGATTATAGTTTTTAAAAAAAACCCTATTAGTTTCTAGGTTAAATTAGTCTATTATTATTAAAAGATACTAATAATAGTATTATAAAATATATTAATCTTTAACCTAGTAGGTAACTTAGGGCGGAAGAAGGCGAGTATAAGCGCTTTTATTATAAGCTTCTTTATTTATTCGAATACTTAATATTACTCGGGCCCTAAAACGAAGTCGATATCCTTCTTTAAGAGTCTATTTAAAGGCTTTATTACTTAGCTTACGTAATAATAGAAAATCCGGATAAAATTATATAGGCTAACGAAAGAACGAATAGCCTTATAATCGTATAAGTCCTCGAACTTCTAGTCTTAAATAGCTTATACTTTCCAGGGGTTAACGCTTAGTCCTTTTTTAGTATAGAGTATAACTCCTAAATAATCGACCTTCGTAATATTAAACTATAATTTCTTTATATCCCTTTAGAGGTTAGCTTAATAAAAGCGCTAAATAACCTTTTTATATTCTACCTAGTATTCCTCTTTTTTATTATTATCCGAGTAGATTAATACGTTATCTATATATACGCTAGTATATTAGTTAAGGAGGTTATATAGCTAGGTATTAATAAAATTCTAAAACTAGGCTAGTTTAACCTTAAGTCTAAATAGTAGAACCTTCTAATAATATATACTAAAACGAGTACGAAAGGCGGTTAAATACTTAGAATCTAGGTTTAGACGGAGTCGGTAAAAGGCCTAGATAACGTCGATCTTAAAGAACTATTTAGTAGAATAATAATTAAAGGTAATACCCTTTAAAAAAGGGGTAGGGGAAATACGGCTCTTAAAATAATTATTTATCTACCTATAGTTAATATAAAAACGCCTAGTTATCGAGTACGGTTTTAGTACGAAGAGTATTAAAGCGGTATAGGGGCTAGTATTAGCGGTAATAAATCTAATCTTTAGAAAATAGTCTATTATTTCTTTTTCTAAAGGTAAGTATTTAACGGGTATATAATAGGATAGAGGACTAGCCGGGTTTAAAGGCTTTTCTAACTCGAGGGTAATATTATAGCTAGGATAGGGATTAATTAACGTATATACCTCCTTCTTACTAAAGAAACCCTTAAGGTAGGCGATTAATAATAGGATTATACTTCGGATAAAGGTAATATACTCGGGGTTTTCTCCCTTTAGGAAGGGAATCTTCTATCCTTAGTATATATAGCTAGCTAAGCTTAGCTTTACTATAAGTATACCTACGTTATTATTATCGTCTTCGAGAGGGACGGGTTTAGTAGGTATTAAAGGGGTAAATTCCTCCTACTACTAGTAGTAAAAATCTTCCTAGACCTATTAAATAAACTACTCTTAAATAGCTTAGTCTTTAGTATTAACTATAATAGTATCGGGTAATAGCTTTAGCTTCTTAGGTCCTATCGGCTAGACGATTTTACTATTCCCCTTAGAATATCGGAGTATTTAGTACTATTTCTCGTCCTTATTAATTAATCGGTTTTAATATTTAGTATTAGCTTAGATTTTAGGGTTAACTAATTAATTAGGAGCCTATCGAAAGAGAAGTATTAAGGGTAAATATTTAATAAGGGCTGGTAGGTTATTAAGCTAGATAAGTTAGTAGGCGGTATAATTAAGTAGTAGGTTTTTCTTCGCTATCTAGAATAAGCCGACGAAAATATCTTACGTATAATCGGTAACTTAAAAGGTTTCTTAGGGAAATAACCGACTATCGATAACGAGGGTAATAATTAGATATTTACGAATATAGCTAGCCTTACGTCCTTAGAAGTCGACGAAAGGTATTAGCTTTACTAAGACTAACTCGGTACTTAGGCGTTTAACTACCTATTAAGTAAAGTAATAGCTAATAAGGAGATAGGAATCTACTCTAGTATTATATAGTATAAAAGTACGGAGGGTAATACTATTAACTTATATTTAGCTATCGATAGTAAACGAACCTTTTATTACTTTCCCTATTCGTAATACCTTAAGGATTATTATAGAGACTTCTAATAATCCTAGGCTTTTCCCGAATCCGACGAGTTATTAGAGTTAATAGTAGTTATACTAGGGGTTAAGGGTCGAGGGACCTAAGCTATACGCTATTTATCGGGATAGTCTTTAGCTTAATACTCCTTTTTCCTATAAATAAAATAAGTCCTATTTTCCTAATAAACTTTCTTCTTATCGGGTATTAAGGCTCGGCTTTTACCCTTAGCGGTAGCCGGCTTTTTTAGGTCGTCTACTAGCTTATTATCGCGATATAGGCGGGGAGTCTAGGTTATTTCTATTATCTCCTTCTTCCTATAATAAATAGTACTTTTAATACTAATATAAAAAGCTTCGTAGTCGATCCGGGGGTCCCTAGCTTTTTCGAAGAGGCTTAGGTCGAGTCTAGTAGGCAGGTATTCCTATAACTCCTACTTTATTATCTTACTAGGGATTTAGGTCTATACTATTAGAAGATTAAATTCTACGATAAAGAATTATATATCCTATTTTCTATAGACTAAGAACTTAAGCTTACTTAGTTATTCCTTAGCTTCTAAAAACTCGTTTAGATTACTAAAGGCTAATTCGAAATACTAAACTATTTTAGCTAGCCTAGAGAAAGGCCGGGTATTAGAGTTATACCTTATTTCGAGGGCCCGCTTAGCTTTACCTTCGAGAGAGTAAAAGAGAAAATCTATCCGATTATCCTCTATCCGGAAGGAAGGTTAATTAATCCTTATCTTCGATCGGAGGTTACTAAGGAAACTACTAAATTTAGTCTTCTTTCCCCTAAACGGGCTAATAGTCTTAATCTTAGTCCTCTTTTACTTATTATAGTACGAGTTAACCTACCCTAGGGGAGTAATAGGGGCGAACTCTAGCTAGGCTACCTTGCCTATTAGGGTAAAGGTAGTAATTACTAGGGTATTAGGATTAGTAAAAGCGGTTAAGGTAGTATAACGTAAATAGCTATTATTAGTCGAGTTAGTATTAGGGACTTATATTTTAGGAGTATATAGTCGGTTCTTCTAAAGGTCTTATATCTCGGTTCGTATTCGAGATATTTCTTTAGTCTAGGTCTTTATAACCTAAGTCTACTAAACTACTATTTATATAAGCGACTAAAAGTCTTTTAGTATAGGTATTATTATCTTAGGAGACTTCGATAAGGAAGCTATACTAGGCGTTTCGCTAGCTTCTAGCTCCTTCGAAGCTAATCGTACTAAACGTCGGGGTACTAATCCTTTAGCTTCCGATATTTAGGTAGTTAAGGGTTATAATCGTAGTCGAGTTATAAGGTTTTCTATCCCTATAAGGACGTAAGGAGTATAGATACGTGTTTTAAAACGCTTATTAGCGTCGTTTTTAAGCTTTAAGTAGTAATACGGCTAATAACTTAATATATTTAGTACTATAAATAAAGACTTAAAGCTAAAGAGAAAAGAAAAGAAAAGAGGAAAAAGCTATAGATTAATCGTAGCCCTTTTATATAGTAGTAGGCACGTAATATAGGAAGAGGGGTAAAGCGGGGTAAGCTATAATTAAATATACGCTGCTATAATAAGATATATAGCGTAACTAGATATACGCCGTAATTAGATATATAGTGCGTTATACCTATTAGGCTAAGACTCTCTCGTTATTTAATTACTAACTATATTATTAACCCGGGTTATAGGCCTATTAGCCTAATACCTGTAACGCGCTGTACATCTGATCACGGCGTACATCTGGTCACGCTGCACATCTCATCACGGCAGCGTACATTTGATTATAGCTTACCCCGCTTTACCCCTCTTCCTGTATCACGTGCCCACCACCACACAAAAGGGCCACGATTAATCTATAGCTTTTTCCTCTTTTCTTCTCTTTTCTCTTCAGCTTTGAGTCTTCGTTCATAGTGCCAAATACATCAAGTTGCTGGCCGTATTAATACCCTCTCCCGCTAGGGTTAGGATTATATTAATCCCTTTACTCGCTTTAGCTAAATCTTATAACCTATATTTAGCGAGTTTATTATTTTACGCCCTTTATACGTATCCCTTATTCCTTTATCTTCTTTTATTATATTCCCTATTTTTATACTATTTCTTACTCCGCTTATTAAACCCCTAGTCTCTCCTTTTAATAATACTTTCCTTTCTAGCCTTTAGTCTAATACTTTACGTACTAATCCTACTTATACTATACGCCTTATAATAGTCTAGTCTAGCGCTTATAGGTTTTCTCCGAAAGCTTATATACGCGAATAGATTACCGATTATACCTTATTTATATATAGCTTTTTTTAATACTATAGGCGTTTTTAAATACCTAAAGAAAAGACTTTAACGATTATTTTAATTTACTATACTTACGACTCCCCTTTTACCGGGTACCCTAGTAAAAATACTATATCCCTCTTTTTTTAGCGGGATTTTTACTAGGAGGGGATATCCGCGGATATTATACGTTTTATTCGGAATTATTATTATTATAAAGATTATATTAACTATTATTATCGTTAAGGCCTTTTATAGCTATTACTTATTATTAACTATTTTTAATAAATAATCTCTATAGACTTTATAATAGACTTTCCTATAGCTATACCTTCTACCCTATATTTCCTTATAATTATTATAGATCGCCTTTCTAAATATATTTAGCTTAAAGCTATAATATCTATAAATACTAACGAATACGTATTATAATTCCTCTTTTATTAATAGCGGTTCTATAGTTTCCCTTAAAGCCTTATTTCTAACTATAGTTTTAATTAAACTAATCGCTTTTAGTCTACCCTCTACCGGCTTATAGGTATCCGCTAACTCCTTTTTATTATATACTATTCCTAGACTAATAGTAGTTCTAAGCACGCTAATTAAAAGGTTTAGGCTATTCTTTATAATATTATCTCCTTTACGTAATTCGATTAGGTTACTTATCTCCCTATTTATTAGCTTACTTTAAATAATTATAACTCTTCTATTATAGGGGTTAATCCTAATATACTCCTATATAGCTATAATATAAGCTTTTTTCTACGTATTATTAACTCTAATATCTCTTCTACTTCG
The DNA here is from genome assembly GCA_003339455.1 of Ophiocordyceps camponoti-leonardi (nom. inval.). Classification (NCBI taxonomy): domain Eukaryota; kingdom Fungi; phylum Ascomycota; class Sordariomycetes; order Hypocreales; family Ophiocordycipitaceae; genus Ophiocordyceps; species Ophiocordyceps camponoti-leonardi. The sequence continues at coordinate 18,920 of PDHP01000282.1, read as the reverse complement.
CCTATTAATCGTATTATTACTTTTATATCCTAATTAGCCGAAAATACTTAATTCGCCTAGGCTATTATTACCTAAACCTAGTAATATATCTAGGACGTATTTAATAGCTCTTAACGTCCTATTAAGCGCTTCTAGGTTAATAATTTTATTTAACTAAACCTAGGTAATATATAAATTAATCGCCCTTTAAAGAAACTCGACTATTTTAAAGCTAAGTATTATATTATTATTATCCCTACCCCTTTAATTATTACCTTAGATATACCTCCTAGTATTTATTTAACCTTTTATATTAATTTTATTAAATATACTATATATAACCTATTTCCCTTTTAGTCTTTTACTAATTCTTATCCTAACCCTATATTATATTTATCTTCTTCTAATCCCTCCCTAGACGAGTAGGAGGTAGAGGCTATATTAGTAGCTAAAAATACTAGGGGCTACCTACTTATAGGCTAGTTATTATATTGCCTAGTCCTTATAAAGTAGACTAGCTATATTATACTTATATAGGAACCTTTAGATAACTTCTCGACTTATATAGCTTTAACTCGATTCGAATTATAATAGGGAAACGCGCGTACTTATAATAAACCCTTTCGAATACCTTCTATACTTATACTTATAATTACTCTATAACCTCTTTTATCCTATATAATCCCCCCTATTATTACCTTAGCCGTATAATCCTACTCGCTACGCTTATTACTCCTCTTTTTCTTCTACTTTATCCTTTTCGTATATCTCTCGATTAAGACGGCTAGGTTATCGTAGAGGCTAGGAGGGAGTAATAGAAGGCGGCTAACGCGATTAGCTATAACCTACTAAGGTTAAGCCGGAAGTAGGTAATAGCGAAAAATCGGGTAAGATATACTTATAAGCTAGGAGGGGGAGGCTAGGAATTATTCTTACTAATAGTATTATAATTAGCTATTAAGGAGGAGGGGGGGATAAAACGCCTATAAGCTATTATATAAAGCTAAGGATTACCGTATTATTTTACTCCTAAGCCTAATACTCTTATATTATTTACGCTATTAACTCTTATATATTATCCTCTTAATAACGTAGGGATTATTTATAGTACTAGGTAAAGGTATTAAGCCTATTAATAAACTACCCCTACTATTACTATTATTATTACGCGTATATTTATATAGCGTTATTAGAATTATACTAAGGAGTAACTAGTATAGGAGGAAATAAAGCCGCCGAAAACGCGGGGATAAGCGTATTAAACCTATTTATTATTAGCTATTCGGGTATACCTATTATAAAAAGACTTTACGTAGGATAGGGAGTAAAGTATAACGCGCTATATATCTAATTACGGTATATATCTAGTCATGCTATATATCTTATTATAGTAGCGTATATTTAATTATAACTTACCCCGCTTTACCCCTCTTCCTATATTATATGCCTACTATTATATAAAAGGGCTATAATTAATCTATAGCTTTTTCCTCTTTTTTTCTCTTTTCTCTTTAGCTTTAAGTCTTCGTTTATAGTACTAAATATATTAAATTACTAGCCGTATTACTACTTAAAGCTTAAATAACACTAATAAGCGTCTTAAAATACGTATTTATACTTCTTATATCCTCGTAGGGATAGAAAACCTTATAACTCGACTACGACTATAACCCTTAACTACCTAAATATCGGAAGCCGAAGGATTAATACCCCGATATTTAGTACGATTAGTTTTAAAGGAACTAGAAGCTAGCGAAATAACTAGTATAGCTTCCTCCTCGAAGTCCCCTAAGATAATAATACCTATACTAGAGGACTTTTAATCGTTTATATATATAATAGCTTAGTAGATTTAGACTATAAAGACCTAGACTAAAGAGATATTTCGGATACGAACTAAAATATAAGACCTTTAGAAAAACTAACTACGTACTCCCGAAACGCAAGTCCCTAATACTAACTCGATTAATAATAGCCGTTTATATTATACTACCTTAACCGCTTTTACTAATCCTAATACCCTAGTAGTTACTACTTTTACCCTAATAGGTAAAATAGCCTAGCTAGAGTTCGCTCCTATTACTCCCCTAGGGTAGGTTAACTTATACTATAATAAGTAAGAGAGGACTAAGATTAAGACTATTAGCCCGTTTAGGGGAAAAAAGACCGAATTTAGTAGCTTCTTTAATAACCTCCGATCGAAAATAAGGACTAATTAACCTTCCTTTTAAATAAAGAATAATTAGATAGATTTTCTCTTTCGCTCTCTTAAAGGTAAAACTAAATAGGCCCTCGAAATAAGGTATAATTCTAATACTTAGCCTTTCTCTAGGCTAACTAAAATAGTTTAGTATTTCGAATTAGCCTTTAATAATCTAAATAAGTTTTCGGAAGCTAAGGAACGATTAAATAAGCTTAAGTTCTCGGTCTATAGAAAATAGGATATATAACTCTTTATCGTAGAATTTAATCTTTTAGTAGTATAAACCTAGATTCCTAGTAAGATAATAAAATAGGAGTTATAGGAATACCTGCCTACTAGACTCGACCTAAGCCTTTTCGAAAAAGCTAGGGACCCCTAGATCGATTACGAAGCTTTTTATATTAGCGTTAAAAGTACTATTTATTATAGGAAAAGGGAAATAATAGAAATAACCTAGACTCCCTATTTATATTATAATAATAAGCTAGTAGACGATCTAAAGAAGCCGGCTACTATTAAGGGTAAAGGCTAAGCCTTAATACCTAATAAGAAGAAAGTTTATTAGGAAAACGGGACTTATTTTATCTATAGGAAAAAGGAGTATTAAGCTAAAGACTATCCTAATAAATAGCGTATAGCTTAGGTCCTTTAACCCCTAACCCCTAGTATAATTACTACCGATTCTAATAACTTATTAGATTTAGGAAAAGCCTAGGACTATTAGAAGTCTTTATAATAATCCCTAAGGTATTACGAATAAGGAAAGTAATAAAAGGTTTATTTACTATCGATAGCTAAATATAAATTAATAGTATTACCCTTTATACTTCTATACTATATAATACTAGAGTAGATTCCTATCTCCTTATTAGCTACCGCTTTACCTAATAGGTAGTTAAACGCCTAGGTACTAAGCTAGTTTTAGTAAAGCTAATACCTTTTATCGACTTCTAAGGATACGAGGCTAACTATATTCGTAAATATTTAATCGCTACCCTTATTATCGATAATTAATTATTTCCCTAAGAAACCTTCTAAGTTACCGATTATACGTAAGATATTTTTATCGGCTTATTCTAAATAGCGGAGAAAAACCTACTACTTAATTATACTACCTATTAACTTATTTAGCCTAATAACCTACTAGCCCTCGCTAAATATTTACCCTTAATATTTCTCTTTCGATAGGCTTTTAATTAATTAATCGACCTTAAGATCTAAGTTAATACTAAACGTTAAAACCGATTAATTAATAAGGACGAGAAATAGTACTAAATACTCTAATATTCTAAGGGGAATAATAAGATCGTCTAGCTAATAGGACCTAAAAAGCCTAAGCTATCGCCTAATACTATTAATACTAAAGACTAAGCTATTTAAGAATAGTTTATCCGATAAGTTTAAGAAGATCCTTACTATTAATACTAGGAGGAACTTACCCCTTTAATACCTACTAGACCTATCCCTTTTAAAGACGATAATAATAACATAGGTATACCTATAGTAAAGCTAAGCTTAGTTAACCGTATATACTAAGGATAGAAGATTCCCTTCCTAAAAGGAAAAGACCCCGAGTATATTACCTTTATCTAAAGTATAATCCTACTACTAATCGCCTACCTCGAGGGTTTCTTTAGTAAAAAGGAGGTATATATATTAGCTAGTCCTTATCCTAGCTATAATATTACCCTTAAGCTAGAAAAGCCTTTAAACCCGGCTAATCCCTTATCCTATTATATACCCGTTAAATACTTACCTTTAGAAAAAGAAATAATAGATTACCTTTTAAAGATCGGATTTATTACCGCCGATACTAGCCCCTATACCGCTTTAGTATTCTTCGTACTAAAACCGTACTTAATAGCTAAGCGTTTCTATATCGACTATAAGTAGATAAATAATTATCTTAAAAGCTATATTTTCCCTACCCCTTTTTTAGAAGGTATTACCTTTAACTATTATTCTATTAAACGGTTCTCTAAGATTAACGTTATTTAGGCCTTTTACCGACTCTATTTAAACCTAGATTCTAAGTATTTAACCGCCTTTTATACTCGTTTTAGTATATATTATTAAAAGGTCCTACTATTTAGATTTAAAGTCGGATTAGCCTAGTTTTAGAACTTTATTAATACCTAGCTATATAACCTCCTCGATTAATATACTAGCGCGTATATAGATAACGTATTAATCTACTTAAATAATAATAAAGAAGAGGAATACTAAGTAGAATATAAAGAGGTTATTTAACGCCTTTATTAAACTAACCTCTAAGGGGATATAAAGAAATTACGGTTTAATATTATAAAGGTTAATTATCTAGGAGTTATACTCTATACTAAAAAAGGATTAAGTATTAACCCCTAAAAAGTATAAATTATTTAAGACTAGAAGTTTAAGGACTTATACGATTATAAGGCTATTTATTTTTTTATTAGCCTATATAACTTTATCCAGATCTTCTACTATTACGTAAGCTAAGTAATAAAGCCTTTAAATAGACTTTTAAAGAAAAATATCGACTTCGTTTTAGGGCCCGAATAACGTTAAGTATTCGAATAAATAAAGAAGCTTATAATAAAAACGCTTATACTCGCCTTTTTTCGCCCTAAGTTACCTATTAGGTTAAAGACTAATACCTTTTATAATACTATTATTAGTATCCTCTAATAATAGTAGACTAATTCGACCTAAAAGCTAATAGGGTTCTTCTTAAAAACTATAGTCCTAGCTAAACGAGTATACCCGATTTAGGACTAAGAACTACTCGTTATTATATAAAGTCTTAAGTACTTTTATCTAAAGTTCCTTAAATAGAAATTCGATATTATTATAGATTATAAAGTACTAGTATACTTTATTATTAAAAGAATACTCTTTACCTAATAGGTCTATTAGTTTAATTTCCTTACTTAGTTTAATATCCGTTTCCTTTATCGCCTAGGACGACTTAATATAACCGCTAATACCCTATTTTAAAAAACGGCTAAGCTACCTACTATTAAGGCTAGGGAAAAGGAAGAACGTATACTCGCTATAATCCTACGAGAAAAGCTTAGTTTTAATCTACCTAAGACCCTTATTATTATTATACTAGTCTATACTACCGAGATATAAGCCCCTATAGGATTAGACTTAATCTCCCTTATCTAGGAAAAGAATATTATATAAGGTTTTAGCTATTATAGGTCCTAGTTAATCGTACTAGAATAGACGACTAACTAGAAATAATTCCTTCGTACTACCCTAATCTATAAAGCTTATAAACCCGTTATTTTCGCTTATAGTAGATAGAATAAGACGATTAAAGTACTCTAGTAAGACTATTATTAGCCTAGAATAAAGTAAAATATCCGCTAATACGTTTATAATTATTACGAGTATTAGAAGAATAAAATCCCCTATAATAAAACGCCTAGCTTATTATACCCCTTGCCTATACTAACCGCCGTTTAGGAGTACGTTACTTACGATAGGAAGACGATACTAAAGGACCGCCTAGGCTACGACTATATATAGACCTTTATTTATAAACTTAGCCGTTTAATCGTTATACTACCTAGAAAAAAGATAAATATAATAAAGGTTCTCGTTAACTATTATTTTAAATAATTCTACTATTTCTTTAGGTTATTAGTAGTCTAAATTACTAATAATATAAGCTTATTCGTCTTAGGCTTTTTAGAGGAGATTAATCGACTAATAAGTACTAAGTACTAATATAATAGTATACTATATTTATAAATATAGAGTAATATAAAAGTTATTAATTAGTATTTAGATTAAAGGTTATACTTCTATATTAATAAGTACTAAGACGACTAGAGTAACTTTTTACTAGCGCTCGACTTTATATATAACTCGTTATAGTACTCCTTTATTAATATAGTACTTCTAATAATAGCCCTTAGTAAGGATATATATAACCCCTTAATACTACTACTAGAACCTACGTAGGCTATAATAACTATTATAATATAAGTATAAAAGCTAGTAGCTAAAGTAAAAAAAGTATAATAATAAGCTTAATAGGTAATAATTATAATATAAAATTAATAAAAGAAGTAAGTAAATAAAAAATACCGACTAGTTAACTTTATTATTAGCGATAGCGTTTTCCTATAGCGAAAAGGATTTAGTATAATAGCTCCTACGACTCGGCTTAACGTATAGTAGTTAGGCCTATTTAAGATTATAGAAAAGCAAGGCTATAATTACGTTTTAGATCTACTAGAGTCGTATAAAATAATTAACCTTTTCTATACTAACTACCTTAGGAAAATAATAAATAACCCCCTATTAGGCTAAATATAACCCGCCCTAGAGCCTAAAGAGATTAATAGCCTACTAGAATAGGAAGTATATTAAATCCTATAATTACGAGTTACTAGATAAAGTAAACGACTAGAATATTAGGTTAACTAGAGAGGCTATAATCCTAATAAAACTTAGTACCTAGCTCGGAATTTTAAATATATACTAATAGTTATTAAATTATACTACGACCTATACCCTATAGCGCTAGGACTACCTATTAATCTATAGTATTAGATCGAAGCTATAGTTATAGATTTAGACTATAATAACCGGGATAATAACGATAACGCTGTCTATATAAGCGCTAAAGTAAAAACGAGGAGGTATACTTAACCTTAATACGTATATTAAGGCCGTATAAGGGGGGTAGTATAATACGCTATATATCTAATTACGGCGTATATCTAGTTACGCTATATATCTTATTACGGTAGTATATATTTAATTATAACTTACCCCGCTTTATCCCTCTTCCTATATTATATGCCTACTATTATATAAAAGGGCTACGATTAATTTATAGCTTTTTCCTCTTTTTTTCTCTTTTCTTTTTAGCTTTAAGTCTTCGTTTATAGTACTAAATATATTAAGTTACTAGCCGTATTATAAAGCGGGTAATAATAAGTATTAATTAAAGCTATTTAGCCTACTATATAAAAAAGGCTATTAGGTAAACCCGATAGCCTAGCGTATCTCCCTCCTACTAGTAAGCTTCCTCGGCGATAGTACGACTAGTCCTCGCTAAAGTATTAAGGTCGTAGATAGCCCGCCTAAGCCTAGCGTTTATAGCGAAAAGGTACTTTTCCTATAGGTACCTCCTCTACTACGTATAATAGACCTAGTAAGACTACCCGCGACTTTACTAGTAATTTACGCGCCCGTTATTATATAAGTTATTAATATAGGGCGTATATATATACGCTACCTCCTCCGGCGCTATACTATTATTATCGTCCGAGTCTCCCTCTACTAAATACCCCCCTATACTACGCGTTAGAGTTATTAGCGCCTTAGATATAATTACGAGTATATATAAAAAATAACTATATACGGATATTATAAAAGAGAAGATAAAGAAATTTTTTCCTAGGTAGGGTTTTTATACGTATTAGGTTATAGGCTTATTAATTTTAATTATTTACCTATTAATTATACCTATATACCGATTTCCCTTTTTAGTATATAAGAAGGGTACGAGGATAGGTACGAAGGGGGGTATATTATAATTCGGGCTTTACCCGGACTAGCGATACGAGGTACTAGGACCTCTATAGGATAACTTATTACCGCTTATAAGGCGCGCGCGGATAGCCTCCTTCCTCTTACCTTCTATATACTAATTAATCTTATTTCGGACGCTCTATATAGTCGTACTAGGGCCCGTCCCTTAATAACGATCTTTAATTAACTATCGACTATAGACTTATTCGCCGTTAATACTATCCTTACTAGGGTATTCCGCGGGAAAAAATATTAGGGTCCCCTACGTTATACGGGTACCTATATTTCGGAGAATTTTATAACTACCCCTATAAATCCTATATTCCGACTATAACCTCGTAGAATAAAACTACTAATTAATACCTTCCCTTACTATTCGATAAGGGAGTCTATTCCGAATAAGCTTTTACTAAGATAGCTCGAAATAATACCGAGTTATAGGAGTAATTTATTCCTTCTAGTATATAGGAGGAAGAATAAGGAGAAGAATCCTAGCGAGGAGGATTACGTCTCGAGTCCTATTAGGGATTAAACGAAGAAGAAGAAAGCCTATACTCGCTAAAGGGAAAAGGGCGTCTACCTACTCTACCTTACCTTAAAAGGGCGAGTCGTTATTCTATCGGACTAGGATTTTAGATCCTATCTAAGGAGCTATACTATCTTCTATTAATTAACGATTAAATTCATACCGTTTTTAAATAGGCTCTAAGCTTTTATAAACTTATCGCTAGAGGAAAAGCCTTAGAGGAAATCCTCCGCTAATTTACTAACTATAACTTTAAGCGAATAACCGAATTTCGGAAATTAGTTTAATAGATTATAGGATAGTATAATAATACTTACGAGGACCTAGTTAAGGTATAGGAAGCTACTAAGGATATAATTTAGTATATCCTTATATATAAATAAAAGATATTAAATATCTTAGTTAACGAGTTCTATAACCTAGAGGTCTACCTAATTAATATACCCGAGTACGCCTATAGTTAAATACGAAAGGGCAGAGTATTTCTTCTCCTAATAGAACCCGTAAGTAAGCCTAAGGTATAGGTAAAGGCACCTATTCGTTACTATAGCTAAATACTACTAAATAGGCGATAAATTTAGGTACTTATTTATAACGAAGACTAGCCTTCTTAACGTTAGGATAATATAATAGCTAAACCTTCTTATTAGCCCGCTAAAGGACCTACTCGACCTCCTCCTATTATACGCTAATATAATACGCCTATAGTTTAGGATATAGTAGAGTTAATAGGCTCTCGCCGTTAGAAAGGCAATCGGAGCTAGTAAAAGTAAAGGATTATCTCGGTACTATTCGATAGCTTAGATTCGGATACGGATATAGACTTTAGGAGTCGTCTATATAGGGACTTTATAGAAGAGCCTACGTACCGAAGGGAGTCGGAGGAAATAATAAGTAAACGACTAAAGAGGAATAATATAAGGATATTCTACCTAGACCTTCCTAACCCTAATAGGATAAGGATTATTTCCTCTAAGGATAATAAAATCGTATATACTAACGTTTACCTTTTTTACGAACGGCTTAGGGTATATAAATTAGGGGACCCCTTTATACTATACCTATTTTACCTCTTGTTCCTCTTGGGTAGTATTCTTATTTAGTATATAGCGGAGCTCGCCCCCGAGTATTACGCTAAATTATCGACTAGTTCCCTAGAATACTTTATTAAGCGCCTTAAGAAGCGTTTTCGTAAACTAAGTATAGAAGTTAATAAGGAGCTTTATAGTACTAAGTATACTATAAATATATAGGTTAGCGGTAAAATAACTCTTATATACTAGATTTAGTAAAAGGTCTCTCTTACTCGGTAACTAGGACCCTAGTTAGACTTCGATATCCTTAGTATTATCTACTTATTAATTATTATAAAGATTACTAGGGAGCTTAAAAAGCTAAATAAAAGAACTATCCTAGTATATTAGATCTAGGATATTAAGAGCCGTAAGACGTATATTAATAAGTACTTAGAATAGCTCCTACGAATTAATCCCTAGTACGTAATAAGGGACTTTCGTAGGCCTAATTTCTAGTATAGCTAAAGGGCTAGGTATAACGATTAGTAGTATAGTAATCGCTAGTATAATAATTAATACTATAATTAGTAATACCTAGACTATTAGGATAACTAGCGCTATAGAGAGCGCCGTAAGGAGTACTATAATAAGCGCTACGATAAGCGCTATAATAAGCGCCGTAATAAGTACTACGATAAGTATTACGATAATCGTTATTAATACGATAATTAACGCTATAAGAATAACCGCGTTAAGAAGGACCGATATTTCTAGAAGTATAATACCTATACTAAGCGGGACCTATAAAAGAGCGTTTATTTTAACGATTCTAAAAACGCTAGCGACGAATACTCTTCGTTATTATCTAGGTCCGCTTATAATAGTAATATTAAGGACTAGGAGACTATAGGTTATATATACCTTACTACTATTAGGGAAGGGACTCCTAAGGGAAACTTTAAGTATAGTACCTATAATAAGAGGTTCCCTATTATCGCCGTACTCGACGAGTATATCTCCGCTAAGGAATACGTTAAAGCTAAGTAGATTTCCTACGAGGCTACTAAGAAGGATACCTATACCTACTATCGTTACGAGCGTTAATTCGTCTCCGGTAACTACCTTTTCTAGTACCTAAAAGAATCTACTACGAAGAGTCGTCTTATCTATAAGCCTAAGTAGGTAGTTATTCTATTAAAGGCTATAACGAATTAGGATTAAATACCTATTATTACCGCTTAGCCTATTAGCGCTTAGAGGATAAATAGAGGACCCGCTAAGTACTCTTACCTCCGTATTAAGGTTTATCCTAGTAAGACGAGTTAAACGCCTTTTAAAGTCTACCCGGATACTAGATACGGTAACCCCCTTATAGGCTATAAGTTCCTTTAGTACTTCGAGTATACTATCGAAAAGGTCGTAAGAATACCTATTCGAGGAATCTCCGGATAACCCCTCTAATATAACGAGTAGGCTATATTCTCGTTCGCTATATAAGGATTTAAGCCTAATAGAACGCTAGTTAAATAGGGTTCCTTTTCTATTTCTAGTTAGGTTATTAAGGAGTTACCTCCTAATACCTTACTAGGAAATACCTTTTTATACCCCTATAGAGGTAATATTAACTATAGAACTAGTACGATTCGTATAGGAAGTCTAACCGACTTCGAGATCCCTTTCTCTATTCTTTAGCCGGTAGTTAACGTCGTTCGGAAGATATATTTACGGACTAAGGTTACTATTCCGCCTCGTACGACTATTAGTATTACCGCTAAATAGAAGGAGGTTCTATTAGGTTAGACTTTCGCTTTCTAAAGTACTTATTATAGAGTACTTTATATAATAGTTAATACTAATACCCCTTAGATTATTATAGTATATAACGTAGTTAATAAGCCTTTAGTTATTAATCGTAAGAAGTAGCTTAGGTACTTAATTAAGTAATACGACTCGGGATTTCTTACCGTTAATAATATCCTAATAGCCTTTAATATCTTAATAAGGCTATCTTAGGACGAGTTAGTTATTACCTAGGAAGCCGTCTTAGAGTAGGACTTCTTTTCCTCCGAGTTTATAGCCTTAAGAGTACCTCTATTTATCGACTCGGCCTCCGCTATTATAAACCTTTCTTCCGACTAGCCTAATAATCCGGATAATACCTTACTAGCTAATAACCCTATTAAGGAAAACGCTATCGATATTCCTTCGAAGAAGCTCTCCTATACTCTTCCGCTTATTTAAAAGCTAGCGGATTTACTAAAGATTAAGAATCCCCTCGGTAGTTATATCTATAATAGGGACCCCGTTATCGCGAGTCGATTTCTCGCTATAGTTAATAAGTATTAGCGGTTATAAGAGGATACTAGAGATATCGCCTTAGAACCTAGAGAGGAAATAATAGTCGACTTAGTACTTAACTAGTATAAGGAGAAGGTCTTTTAATAGCCTTACCCGTAAGAACTTAAGGATAGGGCTTTTATCGATAAGATATATAAAAGATTATACTAATAAGGGTACTTTTAGTAGGTTAAGGGACCGACTACCTTCGTATCCCCCGTCTTTATAGTATAAAGGATTATTAATAGAGAATCGAAGGGATAAGTCGTTATTAATCTCCGTAATATTAATAAGATTATAATCTCCGATTCGTATCCTCTTCCCTTAGAAGGTAATATTATCTAGGTAATCCGTAGGAGCTAGTTTATTATAGTCGTTAACGCCTTTTAGTTCTTTTATTAATTCCGTATTCGAGAGGATTATTAGGAGAAATTTATAATTATTAGCTACCGGGGGCTAAAAAAGTTTATAATCGCCCCGATAGGCTTCTATAATAGCCTAGTGTTTACCTAGTAGTATATAGATTATAAGCTATGGAATTATAGCTCCTTTTACTATACTTTTATAAATAATATAATAATCTTCTTACGTACTATAGCCGATTATAAAAAGCACCTAGCGGCTACCTTCGGGCTCTTTAATAGCCTAAATATTATAATAAATCTAGCAAAGTCTTAGATCGGATACCCCTCTATATAGCTTCTAGGCTACCGCGTTAATAGCTTAGGAATAAGCTCTTTAGTAGACCGAATAACTATATTTATAGCTCTTAAATTCCCTTCTTCTCTTTAGGACCTAGAAAGTTATATTAGGGCTACTAGATTCCTACGCTCTATAATTCCTTATTATAGGTAGTTATTAGCGCCTCTTTAGGCTAGAAAGGTCGCTCTCCTTCGCTAGGGTCGAAAGCTTAGTAAGGTTATTAACGGAAAGCTATAGCGATATAAAGCCTACGCTTAATCCACCTCTTTTAAACCTACTAAGCTAGAGATAACGTTATTTAAAGCCTTATAGGCTAAAATCGCTAGTAGACGAATACTCTATTATATAGACCCCGAACGTCGACTCTTTTATTAGCTTAACGGCTCTTTTTAACGGGGCTTTATAACTACCTTTTACTATTTATATAACGACGAGTAATAGCCTAGGCAGCTAATACCCGTTAAGTTTATAATACTAATCTACTTCCTTTCTCGAGAGCTAACCTCCGCTAAGAAGTCCTATAGACTTAGTAAGCTTAAGGTTAATTACCTAGTCTAAGTAGTTAAGAAAATACGTACTATAGTTTAATCGAATTCTCTACCTCTTATAATCCTTATAGACTATTTAATAACTAAGTAGATTTATAAAAAGAGGACCCTAAGTACCTTAAGCGCGGATTACGCTAACTATTACCTTATCGTCGCGAGTATTTATCTCTCGTAATTTAACCTCGAAATTTACTATTTACTAGGCGCCTAAAATTTTATACTTAATACGCTAAGCCGTCTATCTACTATCGAGACTAATACGAATTTATACTAGTAAGACCCGGACTTTTAAATACTCGACGATATATTCCTAGTCTCTAAGGCTATTATAAATCCTACCATCTATTAGGCGTTTATTAACGGATACTAGTCCGACCTATACTATATAAAAATCCTATAAATAATCGTAGCCTATAAGGATATAGGCGACCCTTCTACCCCGGGAAAAGCGCTAAAGCTAAGCTAAAAGAGTTAAGTTATAATAATAAAAAGGAAAGGAATTCCCTTTATTATAGAGGATAATCTCCTTTATTATCGATTAAATATAAGCTACCTACGTTTTTATATTCTACGTTACTAGGTCTAGAGTATTATCGCTATAACTTATAGCGTAAGGAATTACCTAGGAGAAACTCGTATACTACGAGATCTAGAGATATTCGTTATTAAGAATATTATTAAGCTTATTAGAGTCTATATTACCGGATATAAAGCGTACTACCTTAGGTAAATAGATCGATAAATAGTAGTAGGAATTTATATACTTATTAAGGTACCTAGTATTAAGGGGCTAGGCACAGGATAGGAGCTCTGATGACTAGACTTGAACGAATCAATCTAAGGTGCCGAGCCTAGAGCTAGGCCGACCTATCTAGCTATATATCCTTCTACTTTACAACGGTCTCCGTTCCCCTGAGAGCGGCGGTCAGCCCGTGCCGTATCAGGTTGATCCCTAGAACCGTGGTTCTGACTGTCGCGGATGCACGAGAGTGTGATCCGCACCGCGGGAGACGGGACCCGGTCCGGGCTCCGTGCCAAGGCAAGTTCAGGTCCTAAGACCAGAACACAACCAAGGTCGAAGACCCTTATACCTAGTACCCTAATAAAAAGAATCGGGATTAATTTTATTATAGACCTACCGGTTATACTAGCGGCTAGGTCTTTATAGGCGATTATAGGGTAAAATACGTATAATTACCTACTTATAGTTATATATTTCTTAAGTAAGCGTACCCTTTTAATCCCTAGCTATACTACCTACGGAGTTACCTAATAGGGTTAAGTCTTAGGGTACTACCTCTTACTAAGTAATTAGGGGCTCCCTAGTATTATTATAAACGATTAGGATTAAAAGTTTAACTCTATCGTTTAGCGAGAACTTTAGAGCGTCTTTAGTATAAGAATAGCTATAACGATAGTATATTATCTATAGGCCGATAGATTAGTAGAACGATAGAATTAGATAATAGAAATAGTAATCCGGCTTGTATATATCGAAAACCTAATATTAGATTAGAAAATACTAATTCCTATAATATAATAGAATTTAAATTCCGCTTATAACTCTAGTACGAAAATAACTACCTATACGTACTTATTTAAGTACCCGCTATACTCCCCGGTTAAATCCATAAATAAGGCTACGGCGGATAATATACTATACCTACGGGAAATAGTACGCTAGTAAGCCGAGCTTACTATAAATCTCGTAGCTATAAAGACTAAACGATAATATAACTCGAAGTATCGACTAATAGTCCTCTAAGCTAGCTAAAAGGTCTACCTTCGATTATATAAGGGATATTATACGCTTAGAAGGCCTATAAGGAAATAATTATAGTAACGTAAAGGGCTATATTAAATTAAGCGAATAGTTAATCCGCTTACTACCGAGTTAGAGCTCCCGGTATAAGCTTATATTTACCTAGTCGTCTTTATAGAATATTTACGCCTTGCCTACTAGGGGTACTTTAAGGACGATTAGCCCGGGCTAGTAGAGGTAGTATAAGATCTACTAGAGAACGTAGAAGACGAAGACGTATACTACGAGATTAATTATATTATTAAAATAAGGGAGTAACGTATTAAGCGGGGTTACGTTCGAGAATATCTAGTACGATAGAAGGGATAGGGCGCTAACTATAATTAGTAGGTTACTTAGTAGTATATCTCTTCCATAGTAATTACTACTTTTAAGGCGCGGTAGGCCGGGAGCCTACTATAGGGAAGACGTTCTTTACGATTAAGGCGGTCCTAAGGATAGGACCCCTTTTAAGCGCGGTATTCTAATACACTTTAGTATTAGTATTAGGAGATATTTAGGAAATAGTATTAATTATTATTAATACTATAAGTTAGTACTATATATTAGTAATAATAGGAGTAGCCCTTAGGGTAATTCCCCGCGTACTAGAGAGGAGGATTATCTTTATCTTTATATAAATACATATAGTTATTATTGCGTATTACTACCGCTAAGTCGATCGATACGCTATAAACGCGACTTAAGGTATTTAGATAGGTTATTTTTTACAAGAATCGCCTTAATAAGAGTTTTACTAGCGATCCTAAGCCCTTCTCGTATCGGCGAGCTTAGGATATTACTATATCGATCTCGTGCGCGATAAATTATATTAATAGACCGCTTATAACGTATTTCCTATAGTAAAAGGGAGGTATACCCGGTATCGAGAGCCTTACGTACTTTTAGCTTTTAGTATTAAAGGTATTCTAATATAAAAGAAGGTATAATAGGAAAAATACCCGTTTTCTCAAACCCGCGTATAATATAATAGGCCTAAAAGCCCTCCTTAAAGGTTAACTAGAAGGATTCGAGGAAATTAAGGCGGGTAAAATTTACTTTACCTAAAAGAAGGAATCGCCGGAGAATCTTCTATTATACCTCTTTTAAATACTAAAAAACGCTAATATCGAGGGGCTATAAAAAGTACGTCGAATACGGCGGAAATACGATAATAATAATATTAAACTTAAGGTAATACTCGATAAATAAAAGGTTAGTATAACTACTAAACCTATCGATAATTAAAAGCTAAGATATTTTCTAATCCGCTAGGATTATATTAGGTTCCGCTTTTCTATTATACTAGTCGTAAAGCTACTCGTTATAACTAAACTAGCCTAAAAGCGTTTCTCCTATATATTATATACGGGTAGATTTCTCCTATAATACCCGATTAAAGAAGTATACTTATTCTAGGGTAATTTCTATATTACTAAATCTAGTCTCTATCCTAAGAAAACGAACCTTATTAAGGGTATTAATCTCGCCCTACGACTCTCGTACGTACGTCTTAAAAACGAGCTAAGGAGGTATCGTATCGCCGATAGCGTTTACTATACTAATAAGGGTATACGATTTACGATCGCCCGAATCTATTACTTTAGGACGGTAATAATAGGTAGATTATATAATAACTATAATAATATACTCTCTAAGGCTACTAATACGAATCCCGTATTTATCTTTATTCTAGATCTTTAACGCTAAGATACTATATAAGGTAATAATCCGTTTAAGGTTTACGAAAAATATAATAACTTCCTTATTACTACCTATATTAATACCGCGTTTAGCCTTCTTAATAGCCTTAATTATCGTCTTCTTTAACTTATTATAGGCTTAAACCTAGTTATAATACTATAAATCGGATAATAGTATAGCCTCCGGGTTATACTTCTTAATAAGGGTAAATATAGTATCGATAATCTAGGTTTTTATTACGGGAAACCCGCCCTTTTATAGCTAAATTATAAAAGTAATAAGGGTATTATCTTTATCCTTATTTAATACTCCCCTATAGGCTAATATCGTAAAGACTAAATAACTACTTAACTATATATTTAATTATAGACTTACTAGAGCCGAATTTATATACTACTTTATATAAGGAAAAAGGTAATAATAGCCTTACCTTACCCTACTTTTTATACTCCTTTTAATATACTATAATATTATAAGATTATATTATAGCCTAGGCTATATAAAAAGTATTTATATTATTAATTATTTTAATTAATAATAGGTTAATAATAAGTTAAGATAATAAATAAGAATATATAGGAAGAAAGCTCTTTAAAGGTATTTTTACTATAAGGAATATACTTAACTAATATATAGCGCTAGCTATAGGCCCGAGGGCAGCCGTCCCGTTTTTATTAGGGTATCTCTCTTTTTTTATGCCTACTAGGCGAGACACGAGCCTAGGACCTACGGGTATGTCTCGAACTCACGAGATGCTTTATATCCGTATATCCGCACAACATCCATCCTAATTGTGGGTGAAGAGCGGAGCGGACCGAGACAAGACTATTTTTAGACGATGGAAAGCTTGCCGTTTCAACTTGGACAGGCTCTGTATTTGCATGTCGTAGGTAGAGGTGGGTGTTGTGTGTAAGTATGTATGTCTGGCGTCTGGCAACGTCATGCCGTGCTTTATGGCCATTCGTCCCTACTAACACGTAGTCGGCACCTAAAGACGTGGGTAGATATGTAGGCAGGCATCTGGAACGTGGGCAACTGCATCAAATCGACGATCCTTGACTGAGAGACGGGGCAACGAAGGCATTGACACTTGAAGCGGTTTTCTGAACACCGAAACCAGTTGATGATATCGTGGTGTTATGGATGTCTCTTGAACTCAGGGTTCCTCTAATAACCCACAGTACAATGGCTGGAAGAGTTAGGGACGTTCAGTTCAATAATATGGTGACCAAAAGCAATGGATATGGATGAGAAGCGTGAGCTTCGTGGTGACTCAAGGGCAAAGTGAAGTAGAAGCTCTCATGCCTGTCGTTCTTCATCCACAGTCGTAGTTGTCTGCTGGACGACGTTGTAGGGATAGGATTGGTAGCAAAATTCAGACAGCTACCCTATACCATCGTCAACTGACAACGGCACGCCAAATCCCAGCCATCCCGCCTTTCGGCCGCAACAGGTTCACAAATGACGATGATTTGGCTGCAATGAGCAATGATAAAATAGCAATAAAAAGGACTTGAATGGATTTGCCTCATCGTCCTCAAATGACGTCTTTCCCCTGCGCTTCATGTATAGAATTCTCGTATTGTTTGTCAACACGGACAAGCCAGCAGGCGAATTAGCAGCAGTGGTGGACTTTTTGGTGAGTGAGTTGGTGAGAGGGGGCCCGTGCTGAAATGTACCCCTCGCGGACAGAAGCCGCTGGAACGACAGCGGTCATTGGGCGGCCTCGCTGTGTGACGACTCTGGCGAGCCAGGGGTCCCCTTTGTGAGGGACAGCGTTGTAGGCTTGTAGCACCCTGCCACCCAGTCCTAGCGCAGAGACCTGCTACCTGGACGCGCGTAAGGCAACGGCTGCCCCCCTCATCAACCCTTACCCTCTGCCGCTGCCTCTCGCACTCGTTTCCAGCGCCCCAACGGCCGTGGTGATAGCGGGCGCGGTGGCGTCGAACAGGACACGCCGAATAGAACAATAACAAACATCTCTCCGACCCTTTCCACTGGACACTGGTAATGCAGGTCCAGAGTTTTTTTGTACATGCAATACTTGGAGAAGGGAGGAAGCTTCCTTCAGCGGACCTCAGGCTTTGCTTCTTATGACACCGAGTACAATTGAATTTTGAAAAAAAAGTGTGCAAGCCAAAAGGCGCTGTAGCAGGTATCCTCTCTTCTCAGCGCCCAGCGTCGAATTGCATGTCGCCATCGTGTTTCTCACCCAGCTGGTCCCCCGGGGAAGGCAGCTGGCAGAAAGTACCGCTCAAGTATCCGTACTGCTGTAGCCTGTCATCCAGGCCCAGGTGTGCTGGCCACTGAGAGCGAGAGGTGCCATGCCAGCCAGCCCGCCCGCCCCGGCCAGGCAGGTTGTCGCGCGCGCTGATTGCGCGGTGCTGATGTACCAGGGTACATTCTTACCAATTCATCGCCCCAACCACCCGTCGCCCGCCCGCCTTGCCTGCCGCCCCCCCCCCCCCCCCCCCCCCCCCCCCCCCCCCCCCCCCCCCCCCCCCCCCCCCCCCCCCCCCCCCCCCCCCCCCCCCCCCCCCCCCCCCCCCCCCCCCCCCCCCCCCCC
>PDHP01000281.1:0-36871 GCA_003339455.1 Ophiocordyceps camponoti-leonardi (nom. inval.) | reverse complement strand
TTTAAAATCAAGAGTTGATTTTAAAGTAAGAGAATACGATAGAAGCTAATAGAATACGATAACGCTATTCTATTCGCTAGCGTATTTATAATACAAAGTTTCTATAGGATTCTATGGGTTTTTAAATAGCTTATATAATATAGATAGTTTCTTAGAGAAGAAAAAGTATATAAGGAAGGCTTCCTTCCTTCTAAGGGTCTTTCCCTTTCTTCTTCTTTTCTAAGCTTTTAATCTAAACAATTTTATACCCAAAAGCCTACTCTCTTAAGACCTACCTCTGCCTTATAAGATATTCCTAATTAGGAAGTTCTTACTTATATTGCTTTATAACTTTCCTCTCTTATTATTTAATTGCCTATCCAAAGGAAGTAAGTAAATCCTTTACCTTTTATTAATCCTTTCTCTCTTATCTTTTAGAAGCTTGGATTAAGGGCTATATTGGATTAGTAATCGGTAATTACGGGTCTGATCCGTAACAAGTATCCTCCTAAAAACGGTAATAACGTTTTATAATACGTAGGAAACCTCGTATAATCGAGGGATTTCTATTATATATATAGCTCCTAAGACTATTAAAGACCTCGGGTAGGTTTATAGGCTTCTATATAAATAGGAGGTTATATACGAGTTCTTTAGTTAAGACCTCCTCGACTAGAGCGAATTCTATCGGGATAATTACGGGCTCCTAATCCTATATATAGGTAAAGATAGTATTAAAAAGCGGCGTTAATAAGGGGTTAGAGTATAGTATTAGCGGAGTCTTAATAATAAAGGTTTTAGTAAGCCTACTATTAGTAAGCCCTTTATTCTAAATACTAAAAAGTATTAGGTTAACGTTAACTCCTAATACGATATTATTCCCTATAGATAATACGGGGCCTAATTATATATTATAAAGAAGAGTAAGCCCTACTAGAATTAACTCGATAATAAGAAAGCCTAAGTTATTCTATTCCTCTAGGTAGCCTAGCCTAACCTTCTAATCGAGAACGAGTAGTTTATCCGACTAATTATAAGCGGTAATTACCTACGGAGTCTTTAAATTAACGACTACGTATAGAATACTAGGTAGAATACTATAGAAAGAGAAGGACCTTTTGGATAGAATTTCCTTTTATTTAGCTAGGATTATAATTATACTATTTACTAGAATTATTATTTTCCCTCGATATTATACCTTCCTTATAATATTAACCCGAGGTTTATCTATAGAGAATAAGATTTTAAAGTCGGCTAGAGTACTAAGATAAATTATTATAATCCTATAGTTAATATTCCCTTAATAGGGTTAAAAGAAGGTATTACCTAGTAAGGCTCTAGCGCTTAGGTTATCGATAATCTATCCTAATATAGTAAATTTAGAAAATCCTACGGGTAATTTATCCGATTTAAATCCGTAGGATAGGAAGGAGAAGGTAGCCTAAGTCGTATAAATAAGAGGCTCTCCTAAGATCCTTCTAATCGGTATAGGCTCCTTTTCCTTAAACTTATACTCGAAGTTCTAAATAAATTTACGGTCGATAAGCGGATTCCTATATCCTATATCGGGGTAAACTTTAAAACTAGGTCTATTAGGTATAGCCTATACCTTAATACGGAGGTACGAGTATAAATTAATTCCTCGGGTATTAATTATTACCCTTATTAGCTTAGGGATATAAATTACTTCTAAGTCGGCGGTCTCCGGGGCTTTTACCTTAGCCTACTTTTGATAAATAAGCTAGCCTAACTTAGTTAAGTTCTATAAGTACTTATAGTTATATAGGCCGTTTCCTAAAGGGAATTCGCGGTAATAATAAGAGTACTCGTAGGCTTTAGGACTTTACTTAGTTTTTTAATAGATTCTCTTCGGGCTAATATAATCCTTTATAATAATATACTTATCTAGGGCGGTAATAATAGGAAATTATCGGCTATATTTACCGTATTAGTAGGCTTTTTAAGGGTTATCTTCTCGGGCCTTAATAAGGAAAGCGTATCCTATATCTTCTTCGGGGGTATCCTCTTCGGATAAAGCGGATAAAGCGGATAACTTATCCTTACCTTTATTAGTACTAGATTCGTCGACCTAGTATTTATTCTCGAAATATACCTTCTTCTCTTTCTTTTCTTTAATACGGTTAATACGGTTATAGTAATAGGAATTATCGCTATAACGCTAGGAATTATCACGGTTATATACGTTTTAAATCCTATAGTTATAATACCCTCCTCGATTACTATTATAATAATATCCTTAATTATTATTATAACGATATCCTCGGTTATTATTACGTTTTTCTTTATACTTCTCCCCCCCTAAAAAGGGTTATTAGTCCCTACGATTATTACTAGATTTACGGTTATCCTATAGGGATTTAGTAGTAAGTATTTTATCGAACTTAAAATACTACTCGAGGTACTTATTAATATATTCTTTATAGGATTTAATATCTTAGATTTAGTAGATTAGGATTATACGATTCTTTAGAGGCTCGAGTTCCTTAGTAATCTCGATAACGATAAGAGGAAAAATAATCTTAAGAATCGCCTTATTAATTATAATATAGAATTACTAGGCGAGAAAAACCTTATACTATAGCTAGTAAGTTAAAGATATAGTCTTATTAACCTATATATCGATAGTATATTTAGTATTATAAAGTTCTTATTAAACCTATATAATTAGGTAGTAGAATCGCTTTTAAAAACGCTTTATAAAGTAGTTAAGGGTATTAGAAATAAGCTTTTAGCGCTATTCGAAGTTTAACTCGGCTATATACTACGTAAGTATAGCGCCTACGAGAAATAAAAGGTAAAATAGGTAAAAAGTATAAGCGTTATTAGATTTATAAACGCGAAGGCGTTTATAGAAAAGATTAACGTTAATAAAAACGACCTTTTTATCCTTATTAATAATAATACCTATTCTATTAGGGTCTAGGTAGTCCGGATAAAAGGTACCGATATTATCTCTTTTTAGCCTCTTATTAATAGCTTCTTCGGAGGCCTTATTAATAGTTAAATCTATCGAAAAATCTTATTAATAATATTTATACTCCGTAAAATCTAACTTAAATTCAGAATCGGAGTTATTAAGAGGTATAAACTACTAATAGTATCTACCCTATAGTATTCGTCGGGAGATAGTAGCTTCTATAGTAAAATAAGTAAGTCCTTTATCGATAATAATATACTTCTTAATAAAAGGTTATACTAAAGGGCGCTAAAATAGGGTCCGAGAAGGTTTATAATTTATAAGGAGAATTTCCTCGGAGTTACTTTAATTATACGGAATTATAATTATATTTAAGACGTTATCCGGCTTATAGACTTCTATATACGAATACTTAATTATTTAAAATTAAATCGTAAATACTATATTTAAGTAATCCTTCCTCGTAGTTTTAATATAGAGTATATTAGTATAAGAGCTAGGATATATAACCTCGAGCTAATAAATATTATAATAGTAGGAGTTTATCCGAATTAAATTATATATTATAAAAATATTTAGGATTTCTATAGTAAGTCGGTTATTAAGTATTTTATAGAATTATAAGTACTAGTAAATAATAAGGCGGAATTTAGGGTTATTCTAGAAGTATTTATATATATACTCGAACTCTATAGTATTAATATTATTAAAAGTAAACCCGGACTTCTAACGAGAACCTAATACTTTTCCTATAGGCTTTAGTAATATAATTCTAACTAGGGCTCCTTTATCTTTAGGGTTATTTTCTATCCTCTTTATAATATATAAGCTAGGCTCCTCTACGCGAGTACTAGGCTTACCTATATAAGAGCTAGTATAGGAAATAGGTTCCCTTTTATCCTATATAAGTCCCTTCCCCTTTCCTATAGGGGCGAAGGTATCCTTAACTATAATATATTTTATCTTAACGAGGCTTATTATTTTACTAAGTCTCCTTAATTAGTCTATTATACCTATAGAACCTAAGATATTATTTAGGTTCTCCGTAAATTAAATAGGCGGGGAATATAATAAATAGTCTATAGAGTTATAAAAGTTCTACGGGTTTTAAGAAAATACGATACTATTAATATAAGGGGTTATATAATTTATTATATATAGTTTTATAAGGACTAGCTTATAAGCTTATCCGATTATAAGGGTTAGTATAAAACCTATCTAATTATAAGGATTAGCGAGAAGCCTATCTAATTATCCGATTAGAATAATCGTAAAGTTATTACTATAAGTAAAGTAGAATTACTATTATATAGTATACTTAGGGCTAGATTAAGAGAATATAAGAGTAATTATTCTCCTCTATAGTCTATATACGGAGAGTATGCCCTAATAGGCGGCTATAAGCCCTATAACTAAGGGCGACTATATTATATAACCCTTTCCTTCCCGATCCCTTTATATACTCATACGTATATTCTCTTATAGCCTCCGTATATTCTAACGAATATATATTACTAGTGCCTCTCGACGCTCGATTTAAGTAGGATCGACTCGGTTATAACCTTCGAGATAGTAGGCAGATATTAACGTATCGGGGAGCTTATAATATTAGTATATCGCTCTCGAATACGGGTAATAATATCAATAGCCTATTCGAATCTCGTCTCCTCGGGTAAAAGTAAAGTAAATATAGGGTTAATAACCCTATATACCTTTAACTACTCGTTTATAACCCGAGTTATTATAGGTTCCTTATTCGGTAGGAAAAGCCTAGTTTTCTCGAAGCCTAAGATAATATTATATACCTTAAAGCCCTTATTAAATATTTACTAAAAGCTTTTAAGGAAATTAAGCCTTATAAAGTTAATCTTATTAGCGTAGATAAATTCCTAAAGAGCCTTTTACTATATAGCCTTTAAGGGCTAAAAAATACCTATATTAAGAGGCTATAGGATATATATTAAATAGGGCGGGAAAATAATAATTATAATATTAAAGGAAAGGTAGTATTCGATAAAGTCTAGGGCTATATACCCTATAAAACTATTAATTATAAGGAGATAATAAATCCGCTCTTCTTCTAGCTAAATATATAGTATTATTTCCTCGAATAATAGCTTTAAGCTTTAATACTATTTATTATAGTTAAACTATTCCTTAAAGCTCTTCCCTATTACCTATACTTTAGTTAATACCTTTTACGAGAATACGTTAAATTAATAAACCTAGTCGAATATAATCTAGCTATTATTAAATCCCGTTTCTAAATAGGCGAGATAAATTATATTAGGACCTAGGATATTAGCCTAAGACTCGGTAATAAAAGTCTTAAAGATTAACTAAGGAGGAATTATATTTCCTATAGTATTAGTAGTAGTTAATAGCGTATAAGACTTATAATCGCCCGGATTAATAACCTTAGGGCGGCTAGTATAAGTAGTATAAATAATAATAATAAAAATATAATCCCGTAAAGTACTAATCCGGATACTATATTTATCCTCGTTTTATACTTTTAAGGGCCTGATTTAATAATATTAAATAAGGTTATTAAGGCGGTTAAAGAATTCGGAGAGAATTATAGGATTAGACGACTTATATACCTTCTATACCCTCTCGATAGATTTAAAATAGGTTTTATAAAGCTTAAAGTAATCTTAAAGCTATTAACTATATTAGCTATTAAAGGGCTAGCTAGCCTTAGGATTATAGTATTATCGAAGGGTAAAGGCGGTATTTAGGACTTATATTTTAATAATTAAGAACCCTTTTTTCTATAGCTAAAGAATATATATAATAAGGGTATTATCTTTATTATTAAATAATAACCTAGGTTTATAACTAACCCTTATAATCCTTTAATTTAGGATTTATTAAATAGCCCTTTATATAGCCGACTTACTTATATTATATATATATACTACCTCGCGTATAAAAAGCGATTTAGGTACTCTCTCCCTTCCTTTATATATAGAGTATACCTTAATAGCTTTAACTATCTTATAATACCTTAAAACCTCCCTTACGGTAATAAGGGTATTATAATCTTTAATTATAATAGGCTAAATAAATTAAAGCGGTATTATAATATATTTTAACTTCGGTATTATAAAAAATTCTTTCGATTTAGTAGGAAATCGTACTAAAAGAGAAGTATCTACGATAGTAGGCTAGTCTAAGGGCGTCCCCGGCTTTTTATAGTATCCCGATTTTTAACCGCTAACTAAGCGATAGAGGAGCTTAGTTGGCCTGCGTGTACTATAGGCCAACGGGTACTTCTGATTCTGAAGTTCGACCTCGGCTTCTATGCTAAGTCACGTGAATTATCAATCGCCTCGGACTTCGCCCGAGAAAGAGGCTCTTGAAGTCGGACCTCTCAAGTCGGCTGCAAGTAACCCGAAGACGACCTGCCGACTCGATGAATGAGACTATCGCAGCACCGCAACCCGAAAATGGGCGTCAGAATCCTCCGCAGCTGCCGCAGGAGAGCAGCGAGGAAACACTTCTAGCGGTAGGCTGATGCCGGCATTTTCTCATTGGAAGCGGTCATTCGAAAACTGAGTCCTCCATTCGGACGAGCAGGACTCACAAGCCGATGAATTGCGAAACTTGGCATCGGACTCACTGGAGCCAACCAGAATTTTCAACAGCGTTACCGAGCAACAACTTGCTGCTGCGTCCGACGTGAAGCAGGGCAATGCATGGGACCGACAGGCCGCATTTAACAGTCGAGACGATATCCATGACGCCAACGTTTGTATGGCCGGCGGAATTCGTCTCGTCCCTCTTCGAATCCCTTTCAGGCGCAGACTGCAAACGGCAGCCGTATTTCTTCATTGCATGTCGATTGCCATGCTCGTGTCCCTTTTCTGGTTTACCTGCGCCAACCCCCTGACCTGGCCCATACTTATACCGTATCTCATCCATCTATTGGTCTCCTCAGTTGCCTTGGATGGAAGCCTAGCCTACAGATCTGAGTGGCTAAGGTCTCTCAGACTCTGGAAACTATTCGCTAGTTACTTTCCTATGACACTCCACAAAACACATGATTTATCACCGAGCAGAAGATACATTATAGGATATCATCCCCATGGCATCATTTCGCATGGGGCTTGGTCGGCATTTGCAACCAGTGCTCTCGGTTTCTCGGAGAAGTTTCCCGGCATCACTAATAGCCTGCTTACACTTGATTCAAATTTTCGCCTCCCCTTCTATCGCGATTGGATCCTTGCCATGGGAATACGATCCGTGTCGAAGGAGTCAATCCGTAATATATTGTCGAAGGGCGGCCCTAATAATGACGGACGCGGTCGTGCCGTGACTATTGTGATTGGCGGGGCTCGAGAATCCCTCGAAGCCCAGCCTAGAACGCTACGGCTAATTCTGAGGAGCCGGAAGGGCTTCGTCAAGATGGCTATCCGCACAGGGGCAGACCTAGTTCCGGCAATTGGCTTCGGCGAGAACGATCTATACGATCAACTCAGCCCGAGGACGCATCCAATGGTTCATAAGTTGCAGATGTTAATTCTCCGGGTCTTCAAATTTACTATTCCGGCCCTTCACGGTCGAGGTCTGCTAAACTACGATATTGGGCTTATGCCATACCGTCGACCGGTGAATATAGTCATGGGAAAGCCGATAGAGGTCCATCAGTCACATGGTACTCAGCCATCACAGGCAGAAATCGATCGTTACCACTCTCTTTACGTCGACGAGATTGAGCGGCTCTTCAAGACATATAAAGACCGATTTGCCCCCGGAACGTCAGAGCTGCAGATCATTGCTTAACAAAGATCATGGCCGAATAAGGCACACACAAACAATTTGTCCAATCAATGCCCTGACGCATGAAGTGCAGATACCTACCTGCGATGATACGTGTATGTTCTAGGCTTCTTTGAATCGCCGTCGAGTCTGTTTGAAGTCCCTCCGGTCTTAAACATCCGATCCAAAGGTACGGATACCTCATACATACATTCAAATATCGTAGTGCCGCCCGCAATGACATTCAGCCTACAGAGACAGAAATACCACAGCAGCTGTCGTGTCGCTAGGCAGCAGGAAGGCAGCTACGGATACGGACACAGCTTTCGCCCAAGACGATGTCTTAAGCATCGCGGCGGCTAATCGGCTACGATACCTGTTCCCCCACGAGGGGGCGGCACTACGACATTTGAAGGAATAGGTAATATAAGGCTTAAAAGATGGGTGCCACTATCATATCCACGTGACGTCGTGCTCACTAGCAACTTTAGTACCTAGCAAGCAAGCATGGCGTCATGACTGCCGGCCAACACCTGCAAGCCTGGGAACTACGACGAGGTAGTGACAAGTCGCAACCACATTGATCGTCAACATATCCGTACTCACGATTTTTTCTCCAGTACCAAGAAGCATGACACGCTCATCGCCTCGAAAGAAAACCCCCGCTAGTAGGAGCACAGCGCCTCAGGCGGGGACGTCGAAACGCAAAGAGGTGCAAAACGCTGTCGAGTCGGACGAGGAAGCTGAGCGCAGACCTGTAAAGAGGGCGAAAACGAAGGCTCAAGAAGACGATCAAATGGCACTTTCCCAGCGGACAGCTGTGCCATCCCTGGGCAAAGCAATGTATATTGGGGCTCATGTCAGCGCCGCGGGAGGTACAGAGTCCCTGGTGGCTCGCGTCCCATCTTCTTCTGACTGGCCTCGTCCGCAGGCGTGCACAACTCCGTGACGAACGCGGTTCAAATTGGAGCCAATGCCTTTGCTGTTTTCCTGAAGTCGCAGCGCAAGTGGTCTTCCCCGCCCCTCACGACAGAAGCTCGGGATCTCTTCGTGGCCAATTGCAAAAACCATGGTTACAGCGCGCACCAACATGCGCTGCCTCACGGATCATACCTCGTCAACCTCGCGCAGGCTGACGAGGCCAAGGCGTCCCAGGCATATGGGAGCTTCATTGACGACCTCGAGAGATGCGAGCAGCTCGGCATTAAGTTGTACAACTTCCACCCGGGGTCGACCCTGGGTGATGCTCGCCCTGCCGCCATTGCACGCATCGCGAGCCAGCTCAACAAGTCTCACAAGGCGACTAAGACGGTCGTGACGGTGCTGGAAAATATGGCGGGCAGTGGAAACATCATCGGGTCCTCGTGGGAAGACCTGAGGGATATTATAGCCCTGGTCGAAGACAAGGAGCGCGTTGGCATCTGCATCGACACGTGCCACGCTTTTGCAGCTGGCTACGACTTACGAACGCCCGGAGCGTTTGATGCCACGATGAAGTCGTTCAAGGACGTCGTCGGCGTCAAGTACCTCAAAGCCTTGCACCGTAAGTCTTCGGGTCTCCCTAACCCCCGGCTCGTTTCTTTATTTGTAGCTCGGAGCCGCTGAGCTTGAACGACTCTCGCACATAGTCAATGACAGCAAAGCTCCACTGGGCTCCAACCGCGACCTTCACGCTAACATCGGCACCGGCTTTCTCGGCCTGCGCGCCTTCCACAACATCATGAACGATGACACTTTCGCCAATATGCCATTGGTGTTGGAGACGCCCATCGACGGCAAAGGCCCCAACGGGAAGACCTCAGAGGATCGACAGATCTGGGCTGATGAGATAAAGCTGCTCGAGAGCCTCATCGGCATGGACCCGGAAAGCGACGACTTCAAGGCTCAGGAGCGGGAGCTGCAGGAAAGGGGCGCTTCCGAGAGGAGCCGAATACAGGATCAGGTGGATAAGAAGTCTGCCAAGGGGGCCAAGAAGGGGGTCAAGAAGGGGGCCAAGGCCGCCGCCGGGAAGAAAACGCAGAAAAGGGGCCAAAAAAAGAAGGCAGAGGACACTTCCGAGTCGGACGGGGAGGACACGCAGAGCTCGTGAGATGTGAGCGGCATGCCCCGATGATGAATCACCTTCCTAGATCGGGTTTCATATCTGGACTGACAATGTCGTCGTGCTTTCCGCCCTGAACATAGAGGTCTCACGTGTGGACATCAGAATCGAACAGAACTGTGACTTGAAGATAATCTTTTCTTCAGAAAAGAGGAAACAAGAGTAATCCACACTTTGACGACTGAGCCACCGACGCCTCCGCCTTTTCCTGATTGGACCTTAACACGTTGCACCTTGACCGGCTACTTGCCTCATCTGCGACTCTTTGCATAAGCCTCAAGCTTGCTCACGAGCGAGCGCAGACCAACGCCCCTGTCGCAGTTGGCCTCAAGCCAGCGCTCCATGCGGCAACGAATTCCCTTCATGGCCTTGAGAAGCGGCATTCTGGCGGCATCTTCGGCGTCGGCAAATGAGGCCGGGTTGAGCAGCAGCTCGAAGCAGTCGCCCCAGAGATCCGTCTGCCAGTAGCGCTTCAGAGCCTCGCGGATCCTGTACCTGCGGCCGGAGCTGCCCAGAGCGTTGCCATGATCGCATCGCGTCGTCTCCATGTACTTACCGAAGAGCAAGCAGTGAATGGTGGCGGCGAGGCCGTGGTAGTCTATCTGCCACGTCCACGGACGGCTCTCGCGCATCTCGGGACAGTCCTGTGGGCCCGTCTTCCAGTCGGCGACGAACTCAACATCGGGCGTAAAAGCCGTCATGTCGATGCTTCGACCGAAGTCGATGAGGACGAGGCCCCTGGCTGACCAGCCGCCGGCGCCGTCGGCCTGCCACTGCGCCGCTAACGGCTGGTCGGCCGGCAAGGGGTCGAGCCGAAGCAGGCAGTTGTCGGGTTTGAGATCGCCGTGCATGATGCCCTTGGCATGGAGCGTGTCGACGGTCCGCATCAACTCGACGGTGAAGAACATGGCCAGCAGCTCGTCCATGACTCCCGACGACTCGGCGCGGAAGAGGTTAACCACGTCGAGCAGCGTCCCATTTGCGTGGTAGGGGAGAAAGAGGAAGGCCTCGTCTCGGTATAGATGCAGCTCATCAGCGTACGACAGGGACGCCGCGACCCGATGTTGGGGGCCGAGGCGCGCGTGAGCCAGGCGCATCATGTGGAACTCCCAAGCAGACGGAGGCGACTCCATCTTGAGAGCCTCGAGCCTCCTGAGACGGCCAACGGCGGAAAAGGACATGGACGATCCCCAACCTGATTTTTTTTCTCCTTCCTTTTCACCACGATCTTCTTCTCCTTCTCCTTCTCCTTCTCCTTCTCCTTCTCCCTCTCCCTCTCCTTCTCCTTCCTCTTCGACCTCTTCCTCTGACGCCGAGTTCTCTACCAGGTAGACGGGCGCAAAGGCGCCGGCGCCGAGCTCGCGCTTGAGGCTAAACGTCGCCCGCCTACCCGGAAGGCGAAACAGGATAGGCTCGGGTCCAGCCGCGGTCTTCTCCTTGCCTGCCTTGCACATAGCTTTGATATACTTGCGCATCTCGTGGCCGCGCCCGCACCGCTCCTCTCTGTGGTCGTGGAACCCGCGGTATGACGTCAAGGGGGGAGTGAGGCTTTCCAAGATGTCACGACGGATCGCCTCGTCCACGGGGTTGCAACGCCTATCCTTGATGACAGGGCTCTCGGGAGGCTGAGGCAATGCCGCCAAGTCTCTTACATCATCGGGCCAGTACTGGTTTCCCTTGGACGGCGTCTTGGCCTGTTGCCTTTCATGCTCGGCCTCGCCTTCCAGAGAACACTCTGTCCGCTCCGTGATGGGCGTCATAAAGGGCAGCCGGTTGTTGGCCACCTCGACCGGATCCCTATACGGCCGAGTAGGGGCATCGCAGTCCTCGGGCGGCACGGGGACGAAGACAGTTCGCGTGACGAGTCGAGTCGACACTTCGTCCGTCTGCACGTCCGCGTCTTGGCCGTCGAGAACGGTTGTCCGCGTCTCATCAGACTCTACCGAGGCCTCGACAGCGTTGCCCGCCACGCTCGGTCGATTCCGATGAGCCACGACGTCGGACCACTCGCTCACCACGCTCTTGTCGTCGTCCTCTTGCTGGCTGCTATCGACGGGCCGAGTGGTGCCGGTGCTCTCGGCATCTGTCGTGTAATCCGCGTCTGTCTCGTACTCGTCCTCATCACCGCTCTCTGGACTGTCCCGTGACGTCGGCTTGGGAAGAGGCGCGTTGAAAATGTCATATATGTCGTCCGTGGCAGCCTTGGTATGGAGCGTCATGGTCGGCTCAGCCGCGTTCTTCTTTCGAAGCTTGGGTCCTGAAGGAGAATCTAGCTTGGCCTTGACTGTCCGGCTCGTTAAGTGATGTTCGGCTCGCGGAGGACAGATAAACCGAGGAAAAGAAGACTAACTGATCTGCGTCTCGTTGACCTCGACGACTTTCCTGCCAGGCCTCTCCTTGCGAGCCGGTTCCACCACTGCACCGTTTTCGTCGTAGAGAACAAGAACCTCGCGGACCCCGGGCTCGCTGGTTGTTTCGCCGAGCTTCTCCACCTGGGGGTCGGGCATCGTCATCTGGGTTTCGTCCCAGGCATGATGAAGCCATCCTCGGTTCAAGGCGACGATCTCCTCAAAGCTCAGCTCCGTCCCGGGAGCGTCCGGGGTCGGGTACAGAACTGAGAGGTCGACCAAAATTGACTCTTTCTTTCCCGTCTGTGGGTGGATCGTCACTTGATTTCTCGATGGCACGACGATAATGTTGTTTATTTGAGACACGGACTGAGTTACAAGTAAAAGAAAGAAGAGAAATCATCAGCCACATTATATCAGTCCTGTTGTCATCAACATACGGACGGTGAGGAGATGGGGTGAAGAAGAGAAGATCATAACAAGGGAAACATACCATGTCTCTGAAGACGGTCATTCTGGACGCGGCTCCCTTGTTACCGCCCGCCTTAAGTGTCTCTCCCGTCCACGGCGTAGGCTTCATGGTATTTTCCTTCTTGCGGTCGGCAAGAGATGCAACGCTGTCCCAGCCCCTCGATCCCTCGTCTCTGGACGACAAGACAGAGGCAGGCTTCGCGTCAGCATCGGAGAAGATGGCAAGCTTCGACTTGGAGGGACGTGAAAGATCGGCTGCGCCCGGTCGTGCCTGCGGTTCTTCCGCCACCGGCGCTGCCGATGAAGCGAAAGGATCGAGCTTGGCGGCCAGCGCCGGACGTATGGTGGGCAGGGCGGGTGAAGCTGGCGGCGCGACCGCCTCCTGGGGCTGCTGTGCGAGCCTCTCTCCGAACTCGTTGAACTTGCGCAAGAGTCTCTGCAGCGGGCGGGCCTCGCGCTCGATGCCGAGCCTGTAGACCT
Source organism: Ophiocordyceps camponoti-leonardi (nom. inval.) (assembly GCA_003339455.1). Taxonomy (NCBI): domain Eukaryota; kingdom Fungi; phylum Ascomycota; class Sordariomycetes; order Hypocreales; family Ophiocordycipitaceae; genus Ophiocordyceps; species Ophiocordyceps camponoti-leonardi. Next base: position 23,790 of record PDHP01000281.1, on the reverse strand, counting down.
CGGCAGCCTGCGCCCATCGGCCGGCCGCCTCGAGCCAGGCGGCATACTCCTCGTAGAACAGGGCCAGCGTCTCGCCGATGCCGTGTCGCGAGAGGAACATGAAGGTCTCGCGCGGCGAGTCGGCGAAGAAGTGGATGTAGTGCATCCATAGCTTCAGGTAACGCGGATCATTCCGATACGGCGCCGACGAGACGAAAGCCTTGGTCGCTCGCTCCAGGAGGGTGTGCAGCTGCGACTGAGGCGTCGCCTGTGCTGACGGGTACGCGTCCAGCGTCCATCGCACGTATCGATCGAAAACGTCCAGAGGGTCGTCGGACTCCGCGATACTCTCCACCTCGGCCTCGTACTCTGCACGGATGCTGTCGTTGACCGTCTTCGTCTCCGATGGTCGCGAGTGTCGGTCGACCGTCACGAGCTCGGCTAATTTCTTCGCCGAACGGCCTCCCGGAAGTGATTGGATGTTCTCCTTCTCCCCCTCGATAACGTCGAAGCTGATGAGATCCTCTGAAGCCGGCATATTTGCATTGCGCGCAACCTTGCAGGTTAGTCGCGAGGTAGTGGCACTGGCGGCTGCAGGTATGGATTGAAGAACGCGAGATACCTTTTGTCTTTGAGTCTTTGTGTGGATTTTATTTCTTGGCCTTGTTTGCTTACATGTACCTACCTACCTAGGTAGTCTCTACAGATTGTTGAGGGGGTCTGGTCACGTGATCAGGCCCCCTAGGCCCCCACACACACGCACACACGTAGCAAAACCTAGTTCAGACAGAATCATAATATACACACATATAGTTCGGGATTATGATATATTACCCTATGCTATTATAGGTTATGAGCGCCCTCTAATACGCTTCCCTATACGCGACTATTACTAAAGCCATCGTGAGATTAACGGCGACGAACGATATCGCATACGGTATTTTTCGTAGTATAGAATCTATGCCCGATCCGTAAGAAAAATTTTAACTAAAAATTCTAACGAAATATAGCTATACTAAATTTAGGTAGGTAAAATTTTAACTAAGTTTAATAATAACGAGGAAGAAGGTATTCTAAGCTAATATGGCTTCCTTCTCCGGGCTTAAGCTAAAGGGCTCGTCCTCGTTTATAGAGTAGCAAGCAGTACTAGCTACCTACGCTATAGTATACGAGGTTAGCGAATATATCTTTAACGATAAAGATAATAACCCTAAACCTACCGAGGCAGAAGCCCTTAAGAAGTAGAAAAGGGATAATAAGAAAGCGGTCGGTATTATTCTTTAGACCCTTACGAGTAAGGCTATCTCGGGTATTACCCGTACCGGGTAGAAGAGGACTATATCGGCTTAATAGATATATAAATTATATAAGGATTATACTAAGGTCGTTATAAAGTTATAGCCCTAGTAGGTCCTTTAACGCTAGTATAAGCTTAAGCTTAAGGATAATACCGTTAACGGCTAGAAGACCTTCGAGAGGGACCTTTAGACCCTCTAGAATTACCTTCTTAACGATACTAAATACGGTAAGTAGTACGCTAAGATACTAAAGGTCTATGTCTAGAAGGCGATCGACGCCCTATAGCCCGTTCGTTCGGATCTTGCTATAGAGTAGGCTCGATAAGTCGATAGCGGCGTCGACCTTACGATCGAGATCGTTAACAAGGTTATCGCCGCCTAGATAGCCGATAGCGAGATGAATCGTAAAGACGAAAAGGCGCTAGCCGTGCCTAAAGTCGGAGGTTAGAGTAATAACAATAATAATAATAATAAGAGAAAAGATAAGGGTAAGGAAAAAGAGAAGTTAAAGGATAACGATAAGAAGGAAGAAACTACCTAAAAGCTCTTGCCTATACTACCCCGTCGTATTAATACTATAAATAAGATTATAGTATTGCCCTACTACGGATATAACGTCTACCCTAGTACTACGATTTATTTAAAGGAGAATTATTAGAAGCTCTATCCGGAGCTTAGGCCTCCACCTATTCACTACTAAAGACGAAATAGTAACGGGAGTACCGTAGGAATAATCGATTTTATAAATACGGGTAGAACTACTATAGGATATATTATCGGCACCGTCGATAGACCGGATTACGTCTTGCCTAACGATTATATCCTCGATAGCGGTTATAGTAGTTATATCTTTAATAGTACCGAATAGTTCTAGGACTATAAAGAGTTCTCGGTTCTAAAGAGGCTTACGGCGTCGAATAGCACGTCTCTCTACTATAACGGATAGGGTAAAGTAATAATCCTGTCCTATAACGGCTATTCTATCGTCTTTAAAGACGCTTTATATAGCCCCGACGTACTGGCTAACCTGATTAATGCCGGCCTTCTTAATAAAAAGAATATATTTATCGAAACTAGGAATAGACGACTTAAACAAGATAATCGTACGGTCTGCTACCTTGAATATAAGGGAAGAGTGGCGATAATCAAAGACGCGAGGCCTTTAAAGCCTCTTACGATAGCTGCCCTGCCTAAGAAGGAGCAGAATCTTGACTACGCTATTATGCATCGACGACTCGGATACGCTAGAAAGGATCGCACCCTCTATACCTACCGCAAGAGCGGTATCGCGATCGATAAAAAGACGGTCGACACCTTCTACTACTAAGCCTATTAACTTATAAAGGCCGAAGCCATCGTTAGTCGCGACCCGTTAGTCTAGACGAATAAATTCCTATAATATATCTATTGGGATTTTATCTAATATACGCCGACTTCGTACGACGGATACCGCTATACGCTATATAGTATTAATGCTTATACTAATTATTACTAGGTTCTCTTTATAAAGACCCGTGCCGAGGCTTTTAACCGGCTTAAGGCTTGGAAAAAGAATATTAATACTACGACTAGTAGTTACCGCGTGCAGGTTATAGCCTTTAATAATGCCCTCGAATTCCTATAGAAACGAATCTAGGATTAGGTAGACGATAAAGGCTTTATCGTTAGGACCTGTGCACCTTATACCCTAGTATAATACGGCCGCGCTAAACGCGCTAGCCGTACTCTTATAGATACCGCCAGGTTAGTGTGTATCGAGATAGGGCTTCCCGAGAAGCTATGGCTATTCTTTATAGATACGAGTATATATATCTAAAACCTACTACCGTTATCGTCTAATAAGGAGGGCTTAAGCCCTATAGAAATAGTAACGATAACGCTAAAGATACTATATATATATTCGATTAGCTATTTGCGTTCCTAGGGCTATAAAGCCTACGTTATAATCCCTCCCGTATATAGGATTCGAAGCGCAAAAATAGCTCCGAGGGCTAAGATCGGCCGTCTCGTCGGTATGAAAGGCCTATACGGCTATATCTATAAGATCTATCTGCCTAACGAAGATAAAGTTATTCGCGCACGCAATATACGATTCTACGACCCTAAAGATCCGAAGCTTAATAATATAGTTAAATATATCGCGGAGCCAGAGCCTAAAGAGGATATAGAGGATGCCTTCTTCTACTTCGATACTCCCGTTGCCTCGAAAGACTATAGCGGCGAGAATTCCGCTAGTAATATAGGTAGTAGTAAGGATAAGGATTAGGGAGGACGAGATACGGGCTCTATATATAATTTATATAACGGCGAGGCCGATAATTTATAGCCCTACGATCCTTCTATACCTACGAACCCGCTACTACTAACGCCTAACTAAACGCCGGCTTATTTTAAAGCTCTCGCTAATAAAGAGGCACTAGTATAGGCTAAGCCTAGAAATAAAAAGCCGATTCCCCCGAGTAATAGGGTAACTCGATCGTTATCGCGTGCCCTCGAGAGGATAACGGCTAACGCTATCTTCCGCGAGATTAACGAGGAAGAAGTAGAAATGCCTGATTTTATAATCCCCGTCTAGGTAATCCTAAGCGTACTATCGCCGTTATTGCCTAAAGGCTAGTAGGATATTAAAAAACGACCCGATTATCTCTAATAGTAGCGCCCTACGATGGCTAAGGAATTAGAAGCCCTCGATAGCCGCTAAACCTAGGATCTCGTCGATAGACCGGCGATAAAGCAAGTTCTTCTAGGGAAATAGGTATTTACGCTAAAAGAACCGTAGAACGGACTAGCGATCGCGAAGGCACGCTAGTGCGTGCGTAGCGATAAGGAAAAGGAACTCCGACCCGTCGAGGACTTCTACGCGGTAGTTGCCTACCTCTCTTCGGTCCGAATTTTCCTCTCTATCGTCGCTATTATGGACCTTGAATAGCTATAATTCGACGTTATTAACGCATTCGTAAACGCACCCTATAGCGAAGAATTCTATATTAAATAACCTTATCTATTTATAGATAGTACGAATCGAGTCTACCGACTTAACCGTATACTCTACGGACTTAAAATATTACCGGCTATATAGTTCATACACGCTAAAAACGCCCTATAGAGGCGTGGATAGGGATAACTCGCGTCCGAATTTTATATCTATATATACCTAGAGGGGTATATTATACTACTATACGTCGACGACGCTATTATAGTAGCTACTACGATAGAACGCGTCTATTAGGGCCGCGAAATTCTTCGTAATATATAGGAGTTGCGTAAGATAGGGGAACTATCGACCTTCCTAGGGCTATAATTTAAACGTAATCGCGCTACCTATACGATCTACGTCTATTAGGAGCGCTATACTACGAAGATCCTATAACTATTCGGCGAAGGTATTTAGAATACCGTTTAAACGCCTTAGCCCGCCGAGATAAAGATCCCTATAGATTGGAAAAAGCAGGATCCGGCGATACCTACGAACGCGTGGCTTAAACGTACCGGTAGTATAAATTATCTAACGAATAGAACGCGGCCGGATCTAGTATTTACGAATAGTAAGCTCTACGAGGGTAATCTTAACCCTACTACCGTATACCTTACGATCTAGAAGAACCTTATAAGATATTTATATAGTACTAGGGCCTTAGGCCTAACCCTCGGCGGCGACTATAACCTAAGGGACTTAAAGCTCCGTATCTACGCCGACGCGTCTTTTATAGACGATCTCTATATAAGATACTCTACGGCTAGATATATCGTAATAATTAGTCTAGGACCCGTATATTAGAAGTCGAAGCGTTAAACGCTTATAACGATCTCTTCGACTAAGGCTAAGTTTATTAACCTAACGCCCGTAGGCATAAGCCTACTATAGGTTACGGATATATTGCGCGAATTAAAGCTACTATAATAAACGCCTCTGATTTTATTTACGGATAGCCTTAATACTAGGGTATATACCCTTAATAAGTATAAGGCCGTGAGAACTCGATATATTAATATTAGATATAAATGGATTTACGATAGAGTCGAAAAATACTAATTCTTTATTAACTATATCGGTATAGCGGCTATAGCCGCTAACGGCCTTACTAAAGGCCTAGTACGGGTATAGTACGTATAATTCGTTAAGATACTATACCTCTCCGACTATACGAATGCTCTAATCCGATAGTACGAATCCGAGCTATCCGAAGCCACGATCTAACCCTCTAATACCGAGCCCGACGACGAAAACGACGAACGAGACGATCGAATCGAACGAATCGAGCGTACCGGGCGTAAATATAGTATAAGGTTCGAGGATAAAGAAGATCCTAAGCCTAAAGGGGGGAATAAGGGGAGGAATAAAGGGATTAACGAAGAACGGCGCCGAATTAGGCACGCTAGGATAACGCCTCCCTCGTTATTAACCTTACGATCCCGAGGCTGGGGAGGATCGAGGCCGTCGGTATAGGACCTTTATTTTTACGAGAAGATACTCGCCCGCCTTAAATTAGGCCGTAAGAAGGCTATAAGAGGTATATACGGCTATAGGGGCCGGGGAAAAGACTAACTCGGCACTATACGGTACGCCTAATCCTACGGATTTAAGCGGCTAATTCGACTTAGAACGCCGTATTCTACGGCCTTAAACGGCTAATTCGCTGCGTTTAACGGTTAATTCGGAGCGGAATAACCCCTCCCGATATATCCTAATATCTCTCTTCGTTCTCTTTCTCTGCGTTTTCTGCGTTTTTCGGGCTCTTTGAGAAAAGCTTAAAAACGCGATTTCTACTGTTTTCTTCGATTAATGCAAAATCGGCGCGGTTTAATATTTGTCCGGGGCCTAGGTTGGCCTGAAGGGGGGTGTTGAGGGGGTCTGGTTACGTAATCAGGCCCCCTAGGCCCCCACACACACGTACACACGTAGCAAAACCTAGTTCAGATAGAATCATAATACACACATATATAGTTCGGGATTATGATATATCACCCTATGCTATTATACAGATATAGCGCGTCGTTGTCACGGCAACAGCCAGCTTCACCCTATCTCCACCGGTATGCATTTATGTACATACTCCGTAGTATATTTGCACGTCCTATCACCACTCACCACGACCAGTGAGCAGGCTAGCGCTTCCCACGCCTACGAGGCTCACAGGCTACAACCTTGTCCAGCGATACATTCTGCTCCGTCCCGTCCACACCTCAACCAGATCTATATTTTTTTTAGTCGCTATTTCACACCTATCATCTGGGCACATCGATACAATTTCTGCTCCTCTGCGATCAAGAGGTGTACCCACGTGTGGTCCGGGCGGCCGGCTTACATGTTAACAGCCTTGCGGAAACTGGCTCCGGCGTAGACGGCCTTGTCCCCGAGCTCTTCCTCAATGCGGAGAAGCTGATTGAGCTTGGCCAGACGCTCCGATCGGCATGGCGCACCCGTCTTAATCTCGCCCGACCGGATGCCCACCACAATGTCAGCGATGGTGACGTCTTCAGTCTCTCCAGATCGGTGAGAGACCATGACGCCCCAGCCGTCGGCGTACGAGTCCTTGGCAGCTTGAATTGACTCGGTCAAGGTGCCGATCTGGTTGACCTTGAGGAGAAGCGCGTTGCAGGCCTTGACCTCGATGGCCTTCTTGATTCGCAGGGGATTGGTGACCGTCAGGTCGTCGCCCACGATCTGAATGTCATGGGACTTGGAGAAGTAGCTCCATGCCTCCCAGTCGTCCTCGGCGAAAGGATCCTCGATAGAGACAATGGGGTACTTCTTGCACAGATCCGAGTACATGGCGGCGAGCTCCTGGTACGTGATCCACTTGCTGGGGTCGCTCTTCGGGTTCTTGAAGTCGAGATCGTACTTCTTCTCGGCCTCCTTGTAGAACTCGCTGGAAGCAACGTCCATGGCGATCTTCATCTTCCCGCTGTAACCAGCCTTGTTGATGGCGTCGGTGATAAGATCCAAAGCCTCAGCAGCCGTTTGGATATCAGGAGCAACGCCGCCCTCGTCGCCAACATTGCCGGCGGATTGGCCGTACTGCTTCTTCGCGAGGCTCTTAAGTTGCTGATAAACTTCGGCACCTTGACGCATGGCCTCGGAGAAAGAAGACGCGTCGCTTTTTTTTTTTGGATTAGCTAGAGAATCTGTCCACGGTAGAATTGGTACGTACCAAGGAACAATCATGAACTCTTGGAAGGCAAGACGACCTCCAGCATGAGATCTTGTCAAATTAGCGTCACGTAAGGAAGCTGCGACTGCTCGTGTATGTATCTTACCCTCCGTTAACGACGTTCATGAACGGCACGGGCAGAACATATGGCTTCTTGGTCCCTGCCAGATCCGAAATATGAGCGTAGAGAGGCACGCCCTAGTATATTCAGTAAGATTTTCTTGCAGGGAGGCCATTTCGACTCACCTTTGCAGCAGCGCCGGCCTTGGCAACGGCCAAGCTGACGCCGAGGATAGCATTGGCACCGAGCTTGGTCTTGTTGGCAGTCCCATCAAGGCTGTTTAAAAACTCGTCGACCTTGGACTGATCCTTGACGTCGATGCCCTCCTTGATAAGTTTAGGGCCGATGATGGAATTAACGTTTTCAACCGCCTTGCCAACGCCCTTGCCTCCCCACTTGGCCTTGTCGCCATCTCTGAGCTCGCAAGCCTCGTGCTGACCTGGATGGCCTGTTATTGCCCCGAACATTCGAAGCAGACGGCGGAAAACTGCAGAACTAACCGGTAGACGCTCCAGACGGAACAATGGCCCTGTGAAGTCCAGTGTCGGTGACGATATCGACCTCCACAGTGGGGTTGCCACGGGAGTCGTAAACGGAGCGCGCGTGAACCTTGGTGATAGCCATGTTCGAATTGTTGGGTTGCGTTGGTTATGACTGATACGAAAGCGTCCTGTCAGCTCCTCAGGTCTCGAGAAGAAGACAGATGCAGATATGCCAGAGAACAACAAGCGATGTCTTGGCAGGACAAGCAAGGACCTCTCTCGACCCGTTTGGGGAGGCTTCCGAGTCGGAGGCTGAGCTCTAGCGGGGTAGGTTGTAGCAGGATGACGAAAGGCGAGGAGGGGTAGCAGGTGGGCAAGGTTGCGTAGAAGACAGACAGGGTCGAAGAGGCTGTTTGATAAAGACGGCCTGCGACACGACGAATGTACATACCTGATGAGCTCGTGATGCGATGCGACGCTGTGTTTTAAAGTGAGAAGTTCGTCGCCTGGAAGGAAGAAAGTTGTTGAGGAGAGGGGAGGGATTGAAAGGCGAAGCTTTGGATTTTTTTTCTTCTCCTCTCCTCCTTGAACAACAGTTGGAGACAGCTGTTAAAGGTGGGGCTTTTACTGTCAAGTCCTTATGCTATCGCTGCATTGTGCTTCTTTATCTCATTTTGCGACGAAGCACGGCTACAAAGGGATAGGAAAGGACATAGCGAGCAGGTGGGGAGGAACTTGGTGGCTATCATTTACTAATACTTTCCATATAAGAGGCAACTTATCCTCAGACTTTTCTCCCACTCACCACCCTCTTGCCCCCACATGAGAAATTCTAGGTAGACGGCACCTGTTCATACGAATACTACGGAATAGGAGAGCCTCGAAATCCCTTCTGGACCTTGCCTAACGTATGTAGTGCATACCTACATACATACATACATACTATTTTGTATGCACACATGCATCAAGAATAACATGGAAGCTCCTCGCAACTCTCACAGCAATGGGACCTGCTCTCGGGAAACTCGTTGGCGGCACCTACAAAAATGTCCGCATCCTGGAATTCCCTATCATCGGGAACAAGCCGAGACTGCCCAATGTACACTACATGCATGCATACTCGCTCGTAGTCGGGTGAACGAAAGTACCAGAACTTGTTGTCCATTTGAATAGGTTGGTCATTGAGTTATCTTCAATTGCCCCGAGGCAGCTCCGCAGTCATTAAAATGAATCCCGTTAACAGCTTGTAGATTGAAAACATCGCCTCCATGGTGGCCATCACATCTTTCAAAATCGCTCCTTCATTCTCGTGGCGACAGTTCTCAGGTTTCCGTATACCTTTCCAGGCGGCTTGCCGAGGATCAAGCTGACAATGGACTCCCGTGCGATGTGAATATTTTTAAAGCCCCCAAGGATGTGAATTTTGGAGTCTGCCAAGACGATTCTTGTTCGACTGACGTTCTCGATGGCGAACTTGGTCTTGCCGTCCTTCCCAGCAATGCGCCCTATGGCGCGAGCCTGACTATCGCCATGCATAATCCTGACGTCCTTGATCTCGAAGGTTTCGATGTATAGGTCGTCCAGTCGTAGTAAGGCTACAGCATCGTCGACATCAAACCCCAAAGTGAAAGCCTTGACGAAATCTTCGCCCTTTTGCAGCGCTCCACTGTCGACGGTGTGTCTCGATGTCCTCAGTTCCACCGACTTGCGCTTGATGTTCATTCGACACTGGAGCTTGAGGTGCTCGACTAAGGGGGGGTAGATGGAGGGCCAGGCCTGTTTTAGGGGCGTCATACGGTGGGGTGGTACGGGTATCTTGCGTATTTCAGCTCTGGTGACAGGATCCTGCGTTAAAAATCAGTCGCTGAGAGGCAAAAGGACGTTAGGGAAGAGTCAGGGCACCGTGTCTGTTGCGGGCGCAAATCTTGGCCGGCCTTCTTCGTCGATGGCCATCATATCGATATCCTCTCTATCTTGGAGTACCAGTGCTTGGGGATCAACGGCGGAGGGGTTCTGAGGGTCGAGAAGAAACTCGCCACGATCCTCTGGCTCGTGTTAGACTTGACGATCAGCAGCGAAAGACCAGCCGCGAAATACCTTGTGCTTGGGGAGACTTCGGTACCGTTGTCGCCCGCTTCAAGGCCGTAGGTGCAGACATGATCGACGGAGATGGTGAGAAACGCGCCCCGCCCGACGGGAAGTCAGAAACGTTGCTGAAAGGAACTGAGCGGGTTAGTTCTTCTGTGTGTATGAGCGATTGCGTCTGGCAAGATTGGTAGGTAGATGGAAGTAGGTAGGAAGTAGGTACGGATGGATGGATGGATGAATGGACGTGGGACTTGATCACTGATGAGTCTGTCCAAGGCAGGGCTGAAAATTTGCGGGAGCTTATCGGAGCTTATCGGGCGCCTAGCGGAAGAGGGTCTTTTTTAGTGGCACTACCAGCCGCCTCGTCAGTGTGCGGATATGCACATATCAACTGTGATAGTCCGCACGCTTGTCTTCCAAGTTCCACCACCAAAGCGCGTCATGCAACGACTTTTTCCTTTTATGCGTGCTTCTTCAGTCATAGAACTCCCGGCAGAATAAGATTGCCTGCGTTGACGGTGCTCGTCACTTTCAGAGCTGCCTCGGCAAGCTACCAACCGCCCCTACAATCCTCTCTCGCCGTGCAACGTTCTCGCCGCACCCAACGCCATGAGCCAAAGACATGTCTAAAGTGCTATCCTGGCTGGTCGGGAGCCGCCGGAGCGTGGTATTCCAGCCTCCGAGATCTTCTGATGGCCTCGGATACGGCGCAGCTCTGATACTCATACGCTACTCTTCGTCGAAGCTGCCTCCCGACTTGCGCATGCAGTCATCTGGAAGAGCTCAGAACCGCCTGGTGAACGTGCCTGCTCGCTCACCCAGCGCATGCTTTTCAAGGATCTTCGATTCATTCCTGAGCAAGCCGCCTTTTTCTTCGACGTATCACGGCTCTCATTTCGTCGCACCCCCATTCAGAAGGCACTCGCCGTTCCGATTATACAGTGACAAGCTACGGAGACCGTTTCGAGATCGACAAGCGGTAAACCCGGTGCCCTCCCCTGACGAGCCTCGCCGCCCTGCGCCTCCCTCTTCCGATCCTCAGCCCGACCAAAAACCATTGGATAGCCGCAATAGCGATTCTGAGTCTATAGCGTCCTCCGTATCCAAATACCTGCATTTGTCAAAGATTCCGCATCGCCCAACCAAGGAGGAGCTCCTAGCTGCCGCCAATGGATTCTGGGAAAGAGTCAGGGTTCGATTCAAATGGATGTCTATCAGGAGCATGAGGCCATGGAACGCCGACGAGTGGGGGGCTTTTGTGTCGTGGTTCATGCTCGGTCATCTCGTCTGGATTCTGGTTGGGACGACCACTTTCTTCTCCATCATCATCTTCTCCATCAACACCGTCTTCGCCCAGGGTAAACGCACATTGGTCAAATTGAGGCTTAACATCTGCTAACAGGCCGCCAGAGACTCTTGCGAAATGGGTTGGCGATTATTTGACACAGTCTGCCGGCGTCACCGTCGTCTTTGAGTCGGCCATTGTTCCCAAGTGGCGGAACGGTGTCATCGCTTTCCGTAACGTCTACGTCTCTCGACGGCCGGGTCAAGTCGAATCATCGGTCAGTAAAGGCTCGTCCGATGCAGCCGCCGTCGCCGCCGCTGCGCATGTCGCCGCTTCTCCAGCTGCTGTGGATGACGGCAACTACACGCAGTTTGATGTGACCATTGCCAACATCAACGTCACGTTATCTTTCCTCAATTGGTGGAATGGCAAGGGCCTACTCAGAGATGTCGAGGTTACTGGCGTCCGAGGTATAATAGACCGGACTTCGGTGCGCTGGCCTCAGGAACAGATCAACCCCTTGTCCTACCGCCACCGCCATGAACCCGGGGATTTTGAAATCGAATCGTTCAAGCTGGAGGACCTTTTATTGACCGTACATCACCCTAACGGTTTCCGACCCTTTACGGCCAGCATCTACTCCTGCGAGCTGCCGCAGTTGCGGAAGCAATGGCTGTTCTACGACTTCTTGTCGGCCAGTCACATGTCCGGTTCGTTTGACGGCTCCCTATTCACGATACACCCTCAACAAGTACACGGCGTGGCATCGAGCCATGGCAAGCGGGCCATGGCGGAACCGGGAGGAGCGAGTACTTGGAAGAAGTGCAGCAGGCTCAGGATAGACGGGCTGAGGATTGACCACCTGAACCGCGGCGTCGAAGGGCCCTTTGGATGGATATACGAGGGCAACGTGGACATAGTGGCGGACGTCATGTTCCCGGCCGAAATGGACGAAGGTATCGCCAAGGTCATGACGGACTTTTATGACCAGCTTGAGGAGGTAGTGATCTTCAACCGAGCCCAGCTACTTCAGAACGCCGCCGAAGCAACGTCGGACACCTATCCTTCGGGACAAGGGTCCGAAGCGTCCAAACACCCGCCAGCTAGCTGGAAGGCCGAACAAAGGTCAAGCAGGAATGGGAATGGCAATAGTAACAACGGCAACGGTCCACGTTTCCTCATCATGGACCTGCGCATTCATCTGAACGACGTCAAGGCGGCCGTGCCTCTCTTCACTCGAGACATATCATACGTCAACCAGGCCCTCGTGCGGCCCATTGTCGCCTACATCAACGCAAAGAAGACGTACATCCCCATCACCTGCCGCATCGTTAAAGAGGTCGGTGATTTCGACGGCAGCTGGACCGCCTTCGACTGCGGACTGATGAACGACGCATCGGCCGAAACCTACGAGGCATTCGCAAAGGATGTGGAGAATCAGCAAAGCCGGGTTCGTAGGTTCAAAAAGGTTGGCTTCTGGACCTTGTCACTGGCTGTGCACGCGCTGTTCATGGGCATGGCCGGCAACGTCGTGTAGAAGCATCACGCGAGAAACATCACCCGTCTCTGGCTCCTCTCCGCTACTGCTTCATCTGCTTCTCTTTTCCTTCTCTTCTACCTCTTCTGACACGAGCATTTTGTCTCTTGACGATGGAAAGGCCGTTAGGTGAGGCTGATGAGGTATGGGGCGCCGGCAGCCATACATGCTTCACTTGTAGTCAGAGCCGGCGGGTGATGAGCGTAACATAAAAAATCCACCAACGGCTGTCACGTCTCTCTCTTCGAAGCGAATCATTGATACAAGGTTGAAGTTGCGATTCAAATTCACGAGCGCGGCCTATTTATGAAGTGATGCTGATCATGAGGAATGAGATTCCGGGTGTGCTGCAGCTGCGTAAAAGATCTAGACCCATATACAGATTATTTCCTTACATACATGGTGTAAAAAGCTTGGAGGGCTCGCCACTGCTATCTGCTGGCCACGGCTCAGCCGCCCACAATGCGTGCGTATGTATGCGCTCGGGGTAAAGTCCACGTCACAGGCGGACCAGCGCATAATGTCATTCTCCAAGGCGACCACCAACGTGAACTCCCTCTTCAAGTCCAAAAGGCTGGGTATTTGTGTCTTAACGCTCTGCCCTCTCCCTACCTCTACCGGCCCTTGCAATTGCCTCTACTTCCGCGCAGCCGTCACCCGAGGCCGAGCTTCCGAGCCGCAGCAGGATGGAGACGGCGTAATCAGCAGAGAAGACGGCGGGCAGGCACGATTCAGAGAATGGTGTCCGAACGTATGCTCTCTTCTAATATGGGAGTTAAACGCGCACATCGATACTGAGGGCGAACCGCCAACATCGAATATGTGTTCCAGCAGACTGCGCTCTTTTCCGTGGCTCGTCTGCAGCAAGCTCACATGAAGTCATCGCTGAACTAATGTCAATACGAAGAATCCAGGAGAAGGACAGATGGCTCGACTTACTCCCCAAAGGCGCCATCGTCGTCATATGTAGCGAGGTCGGCCGTCGCGTTCGGGCGGCTGGTGACGAGAGAAGTCTTGGTTTTAGCGGCCTTTGTCTTTTTACCCCCTTTGTCTGCAGCCTTTTCATCCTTCATCTTCTCATTGCCCAGGCGGGTGAGAGCGCTGGCGGCCTTCTTAATCTGTTCACTAGAGAGATCCTTGGCTAGTTCCTTGACAAGTTCCTCAAGAAAGAGGCCGTAATGGGCCCTCTTGGAGCTGGCGGCGATGAGGGGCCCAACGGTGGAACGCAGTTGCTCGAACTGGCTCTTGGTCTGCGGGTTGAAGAGGGGTAGAGTGGCCAGGTTGACGGTGCTGGTGGGGTCATTAGGATCGACAGCAACGGAGGTCCCTACAGTAGCAGCCTTGCGGCCGCTACTGATGCCGACGTTGCCGAATAGGTCTTCGGCATTTCGGAGATCAGACTCCATTTCGGTGCGACGGAGTCGTTGGCGGCGCTGAGCCTCGGTCTCCTCCTCGTCAGAAGACTCGTCCTCTTCAGCAGCGCGCTGGCGGGCGCGCTCAGCCTGGTGGTCTGCAACGCGCTGGGTCTTGGACTTTTTGTTTGCGGCTTCTTCTGCAGCTGCCTTGGCCTTGGCCTCGGCAGCCTTGCGCGCCTTTTCACGCTCTACCTCGGAATCTTCGGCGGCGTCCCAGGAATCGACGACCTGCAACAGTGGTGAGCAAGACCGACGCTGGGCGAATGGCGGGCTGGATCTCGCTCACGTTGCTATCATCCTCCTCGTCGTCAAATTGCCGTCGACGAGCACCCTTGACCGGGGGAGACGATGGGGGCGTGCTGGAATCGCTCTCTTCGTCTGCGACAAGCAGCCGTCAGGTCAGTGGGTGTGACCAGTCAGGGATCCGTCGAAGGTCGACTTACCCCATTGCTTTGGGGGAGACATGACTGGCGCAAGCGAGTGCGAGCGTTGCTGGAAGGATGTGACAGGCCTGGAAGAGGATGGGTTCTTGATGGGTCTCTTTTTGTTTGTATTATTTTTGGTGCACAGAAGATGTCTGGTGGCAGTGGGTGTGCTAGAAGATGAGAGCGGCGATCGGCAGGGCGACAGGAAGGGCAAGGAGGTCTGAAAGTCTTTTTAGAGCAGATTCAAGTAGGTAGAGGTACCTATTAGCCGCTTCTGCCTTTATGTTTGCGGAGAATCGTTACATGTGTACATACGGGGGCCGGCGAGATGGGCTATCAGGGCCAGCGTACCCGTATTAGCTTTTTAGTGAGCCTCTGGCGACGCTCTCCCCGCGGGATTACCTCATCCTTTTTTCACTACAGATACTATCCGTACTCCGTAGTACGGATATGTCTTCGTGGTGACGAAGCACTGATCCTCTACAATTTTTGATCGACTTCTTTGCACCTTTCTCGTTCTGCGACTGTGAACAAATAACGTACCTACCTAGCTGAATCATTTCTTGTTCAAGTCTGCTCGCATCATGGACGTGTTCGGAGTAAAATTCTGCTTCATAACACATTCGCCCGGCGTCTGACGGATCGGGTGCCTGGCCTGGCGTAACAGCCCCGGAAAACCCCGTCGACGATGACTGTTCCCGAGATTTCCCGATACTCACCTCCTTTGCCTCGCGGCGCTCGTCTATGCGTGAGTCAAGACACAGGGAGTGGCCAATCGACACTCAGAGAGTTAAGTCAGTCCCGGAACTTGATATGCCAACGAAGAAATGAGCGAAGAATCGACTGGAACATAGATGTACATTTGTACACACATCCCTATCTGCAAAAATGTTGTAGGGTTAGGTCGTGGGATTCGCAAAGTGTGTGTGATACTGATACCTAACAAGTCATCGAGCTCAGGACGTCCGCCAAATCAGCCATCCTTCTCCTCTTTTCTCCCTAGCATTGCTCTCGGCCCTCCCTCCCCCATTATTTCTTGCGCACTACATGCCTATCTAGCAGGTACTATATAAGACGAAAGTTGGGCTGCTAATCGTGTGTCGGTTTTTCGGTTTTCTATCATCTCTAAATCTAATAGATCCAACACAAAAATCCTACCTATCACCTACCTCCTCTCTAGTACTTGCAGCATATCTCACTTACACAGCACACCGACTTCACTCGCGTCCCTGATGATATCCACAACTTTTCAGCCCCAGGTCAACGGCTCGCGTTCCGCGATCAAACTGGCGCGCGCTGTCGCCGTCCAAAGCGGCCGCTCTCGCTGCTGTGCTCTCCGGCTGGGCTTGTCATTACCGCGGCAGCAGTTCTCGTCCACGCCAGCGACACAGCTTCGCGACTTTTTCCCTGTCAAAGACACCCCTCATATCCTCAAGACCAAGCCTGCATGGCCTCACCATGGCTATACTGCCGAGGAGATGACTGCTGTAGTCCCAGCACACCGGAAGCCAAGGAATTTCAGCGACTGGGCGGCCTGGAAGATTGTCCGCATCGCGCGGTACTGGATGGATAAGGCCACCGGCATGGACAATGAGCAGCAGGTCGACAAGAAAAATCCCACCACGGCCGTTGTCGCGGAGAAGCCATTGACTGAGGCTCAATGGGTGCGTTGCCCCCCTATGATTTCTGATCTCTTACTTGCGCTAACGACTCCGCAGCTCGTCCGGTTTGTCTTCTTGGAAAGTATCGCCGGCGTACCAGGTATGGTGGCCGGCATGCTTCGCCACCTAAACAGCCTACGGCACATGCGGCGCGACAATGGCTGGATTGAGACGCTCTTGGAGGAGAGCTACAACGAGCGAATGCACCTCCTCACGTTTATGAAGATGTGCGAGCCAGGCTGGTTCATGAAGCTCATGATAATAGGCGCGCAGGGGGTCTTCTTCAACGGGCTCTTCTTTGCCTACCTGCTTCATCCCAAGGTCGTCCACCGCTTCGTTGGTTATCTTGAGGAAGAGGCTGTTCACACGTACACGAGAGCCATTCACGAGATTGACCAGGGCCATTTGCCTAAGTGGTCTGACAGCAAGTTCCAAATCCCGGACATTGCTATAGGAGTGAGCAGCGGCACCAGCCATACACTTTTGCGGCGCTGAAGCTGACGTGGACCGCCTCGATAGTACTGGAACATGCCTCAGGGGCACCGCACCATGAGGGACCTCATTCTCTACATTCGAGCTGACGAGGCTGGGCACCGTGGCGTCAACCATACCCTCGGAAACCTCAACCAGAAAGAGGACCCAAATCCGTTCGTGAGCACATTCAAGGATCGCGACGCACCTAAGCCGAGCCTCAAGCCTGCGGGCTACGAGCGGGCCGAGGTCATCTAATAATGTCGGTCGCCCGACCTCTACTCTGCAGCTCGAAACTCTCGGCATCATACCGAGACCTCACCTGCTGCTGCGATTACTGTACGATGACAGAAATTTTCCCCTTTTTTTTTGGTGATGCTCGAGAGCAGCATCACAATGGTCCGACTAAACCTGCGCGCATGATGGGTGTTCCGGCAGAAGGTCGAAGCATGGGATGAGGGCTGGGCATTTCGTTTTTGCGTTGATCAAGGCGTGCATCGTTATGGCGGCGAAAATCTCCTCTCTAGAATTCAGCACGAGTCATGTTAGATACCTGGGTGAGCAAGACTTGGGGATAGACATTAGACATGTAGATTTTGCTTTACATGAGAACAACTTGGAATATGTGCATACACAAGAAACAATGGTCGAGTCGGGCTTGAATTTGCCAGACGCTGCTTGTTAGCTTGGGCCTTCGCGCTCGTGTCTGAGGACAGCATGAGCAGACTTATTGTTAGTCAATGGCATGGCACAAGCACGACTCGTGAGAGTGAGACACACGCACAAAGTTGATCGTTACAAGGTGAACATTTTTGAATCGAGAGTAAGAAGAGTGGTAGTATTTCAGTGATCAGTGTCACTGCCCACTTGGCGTAGATACCCTCGTAGTATGTACTTCAGATTGCATAAGGCTTACCGAACAGTAGACGTCGAACTAGGGGGAGCGCCGCAAAGCGGACGGCGGGAAGAGACAGGTAACCGACGTAAGTTGTAGGCATTCTATCCAGTCGCATGACTTTGGTACGCCTCATAAGCCCTCAGAACCCTACCGGCGATCCAAGACAGCCCAATGATAAGCTGGACCGGCTGTTGGGAGGGCCGCCGTGGCGTCAGAGCTGAGCTGTGGTGGAACATGGCGTGGATATGGCATGAAGAGAACGTATGTATGTATCCGTATGTGTGTATGTACGGATACATACGGATATGTATGTTGGTATCCGTATGGCCCCCAGGTCGTTGGCTCCGGCCCAGAACCTGTTGCGAGGAGTATCCGTAGGACAGTCAGAGTACAGAATCGGCCAGCGATCTTACCTACTAGGTAGGTAGGTAAATGGATGCCTAAATAATCGCGGAAGACAGTATGTATGATTGAGGGGACTGGAAACTGTTGAAAGGAATTCGCAGGCCGGAGGGGCAGTCATCTTTCGGTCAGCAAAACATGATGATGATCTCTGCAGTTGAGGCTACTATGTCTGATATCTTAACTGGTGATGAGTGATGAGTGGATGCGATAGTCGTCGGAGGCTGACTTTTTCCCACGGCCCGAGCCAAGACCGCGCCGGCGGCCCGCCCGCCATGTGTGCGTGTAGGACTAGGCGGCACCTATCCGTAGAAACTCCACTTATTAGAAAGGCATGAAGAAAAGAAAAAAACAAAGAGGACGTGATCCTTATTCGTCGGATGCTGCATCCTCCGTCTGCAGGCCCGCCCTATCATCGGTCAGCTTGGCTCGGCGCTCGCCGGTCCGGCTACATAGCACTCTTCTTTGCTTTCTTCAGTTTTTCTTTGCTCGGTTCATCTTTCTCGCTGCGGCGCCGTGGCTGGATTTTGGCGTCGACCACGCGGAACTTCTTACTTCTGCTCGCTTAAAGCCTCGACTCGGGTCATGACATATGATGCCATGCAAGTCAGCCAGCGAGTGGTGTGTGTTGAAACTTGAGATTGAAAATGCTTACGGATACATATTGGAACAACGGTCTTCGTGTCAGCACTTACCGATTCTGCCGTTGCTGTCGGAGTGAATGGTAAAAGTGGAAAAAATGAAGAATAGAAATAGAAACCCCTGGCAGCTCGTCCGTCCGGTCTTTGGTATCATCACAACATCTGCACACAGAGACTCGTAGTCGTATCCGTACTCCGTAGGTATCTGTACATATGTATACCCTATCGTCTTAATCCTCATCTTCATTTCCCACCCCCTATTCCGCAGCGCATCTACTGCTCCAGCCCCTGCTGATAGGGCTTAATCATTGATACCTAGGTACTACCCATACCCTCATAATCATGTGGTAAGTGGTAACTACCTGCCTAGAGCCTAGTACTCAAGGATACCTTGAACACTTTCGATTCTCGGTATCCGTACTGCTATCCGTATAACGACGGTCCGTACTCCGACATCATGCACACATGTATCCGTATCCGTGTATCCGTAGTAAAGTTCGACGCGAGCACTCTTTATTGTACCTGTAGGCTGTCTCCACTGTTACCTGCTGCCTGGTTACTATTCGTACATCGGAGTACTAACGAGGTACGGATACAGGCACCGACTGACAAAGCCCCAAGCGCCCATAATTCCCGACCGGGCGCGTCTCCCTCCTCATTTTGCTGTCACGCCGAGCCACGCCACCAGAGTCAGTCAGTCATCATCGCCCCAGCCCTACCACGACGACTCTCTTCCTCCTTCAGTACCGGCAACGATACGCCAGCCTACTCCCTTTCTACTAAATCTGTTAAACTCAAGAAATCAGTACCTTCGGTTGTCGGTTGCTGAGCGCCTACGTGCCCTTGCTAGTTGCTGACTTCGTCAAGCTTCTCTCACCCGCTCCTCTACCTCCCTACCACCCCTCTACCTACTGAGTAGTACATATCCTTTCGGCTCGTCGCCTCACCATTTCGTCGTCTCTGGCAGCGCTAGCGCCACGGACAGCGAGCGGCACAGGAAGTGACAACAACCTCCGGGCGCTCTACGGATACAGCGACTCCCCTGCGACTTGCCGGCACGGGCCTCATCACTGGCACAGAAAGCTCTGTCAATAGGAAGAGTGCCTTCTATCACAAACAACCCCCCCCCCCCCCCCCCCCCCCCCCCCCCCCCCCCCCCCCCCCCCCCCCCCCCCCCCCCCCCCCCCCCCCCCCAGCAACAACGACCCTGCAAAAAAGCTGGTCTGCTTTCATCCCCACCCCCCCCCCCCCCCCCCCCCCCCCCCCAAACCCGGCGCTTTGCATCGCCTGTCCTGGCGTGCACTGCCCCCATCGGCATAACCTGTCGGCCGCTAGCTCAAGGGCTGGTTGGGGATATTCTGCCTCGCGATATTCGTCACGAGCCATCAACATGGATCAAGAGACCCACAACTGCCGGACGACGTCGTCCGAGGCCGCCCAGAACCAGCAACTCAACATAAATCAGCAAGCCGCTCCCTCGCCATCTCCTGGCCCCTACGTCACCGAAGTCCCTTCTGCCGGCCTCGGCCTCGCTTTGGATCAGGCGTTAAACGCAGAATCGTCTCCTTCCTTCGAACCCGACTTCCTCGACGATCCGCATCGTCAACCCACTCAGCCTTACTCCCAGCCCGCCGCCTCCGAGTCGGCCTCCAACACCGCCTTTGACCCGAGCGCGCCCTTCGGGCGCGACCCATCCAGTGTCGCCGCCGACTCTGCCGCCGCGGCGACTATATCCTTCGACTCTCAAACGCAGTCCCACACAACGGCCCCTTACCTATCATCAAACCTCCACGACGGCGACTTCTCCCTCTTTCCCTCGGGAGGACAAAACGATCAGCTCAGCGTTCCCCTATTCGGGAGATCAACACTGGGATCGAATGATCTCAACACTATGACCTCGCCCCAGTCGCACAACTCCCCGACTCCACCGAATCCTCCAGGACACCATTCCTCGTCGGCTCAGCACTCACCTGCATTCAATCAGCAGCACTTTTCACCTTCCAGCGCTGGCCATTCGACAAACGTGTCCCTCGCCCCGGAAGCCGCTCTTCTTCCTACCCAGAACGTCGACTGGACACAGCCGCAGTTCCGTCACCGCCGAAGCCCCTCCGAATATTCTGATGTCTCATCCGTCTCTCCATCCCCCAATCTCATCTCTTCTGACGGCTTCGACGAGCACGGCGGCCACTCTCCCCTTCAGAGGGCGTCCGATCTATACCCTGAAGTCTTGGGGTTCGGTAACTTCAGCATCAACGATAGCAACGCGGCATCTTATGGTAGAAGTCCCTCTCACAGCCCAGCCATCAGTCCGCGCATCCAGCCACAGCAATCTCCCGATATGAATAGCGCGGCGTACGGAATGTCGCCTTCCGGCGTCGGCTTCGGGACGTACCTGGGCATGAATCTCCCGGGAAACTCGTTCCGTTCTGTGCAGACCTCGGGCGGTGCCGACGCTTCCCAGATGGCGGCTCCCCCGGCTATTAACATCGATTATGCGCCCAACAAGCCGGGCTCCTGCGAGCTTCCCAAGACGCCCATGGATCAGGATTCTTTGACACCCCCGGAGAGAGGTAGGAGAACCCGTCGGCATTCGTGCCGCGCCCACCTTCTCATGATGTCGATGACGGGCTCATTCGTGCTACAGGTCGCTCGAAGCTTCAGCCGAAGAGACCTCGGTCCGTCACAGATCCGTTCCGG
Source organism: Ophiocordyceps camponoti-leonardi (nom. inval.) (assembly GCA_003339455.1). Classification (NCBI taxonomy): domain Eukaryota; kingdom Fungi; phylum Ascomycota; class Sordariomycetes; order Hypocreales; family Ophiocordycipitaceae; genus Ophiocordyceps; species Ophiocordyceps camponoti-leonardi. The sequence continues at coordinate 2,298 of PDHP01000281.1, read as the reverse complement.
CCTGGAGGGCCCTCCCTGTCTCGATCGAACGGTGCGGAAAGTCTCTTGCCATCTCGCGGATCCAATGACTTGGCGGCTCGACCGGAATCTGCTCGCTCGTTGTCGCCTCTGGACCGACAAGTAGCTTCATCGCCTCTGCAAAGGAGGAGACAGTCGACATCGTCGGTGCCCAACAACGTCATTGCGCTACGCCTGGCAGATCCCGAATACCAAAGTAGCCAGGATCCGGGAGCAGCAAAGCGGGTGCAAAAGCATCCGGCGACGTTCCAGTGCAGCCTTTGCCCCAAGCGATTCACAAGGGCATACAACTTGCGCTCCCATTTGAGGACCCATACCGATGAGCGGCCCTTCGTGTGCACTGTTTGTGGCAAGGCCTTCGCTCGTCAGCACGACCGCAAAAGGCACGAAAGCCTTCATTCAGGGCAGAAGAAATTCGTGTGCAAGGGCGACTTGAAGGCCGGCGGACAATGGGGCTGTGACCGGCGGTTTGCTCGTGCCGATGCGCTCGGTCGTCATTTTCGATCCGAGGCTGGCCGGATCTGCATCAAACCGCTGCTGGACGAGGAGATTATCGAGCGGCATCGCGTATGGCAGGAACAGCGTATGCAGCAGCAGAACATGACCCAGAACATGGCGGCGCCCCAGCCCATGGTCATGGATACGACCGCCGGATATCCCACTGACACGGCGGGCAACTATGCGTTGCCGGCTGCGCTTCTAGCACAGTACCCTGCTCTGGCGCAGATGAACTGGGCGCAGGCAGATGCTGGTGGCGGTATGGACGACGAGATGAGTGGTCGATCCTCCTTTGACGCTAGCGACTATGAAGAGGGCGACGAAGCTGGCTACATGAGCGGCTCCGGTACGGGATACGGAAAAGGCGCCGGCATGAGCCGGAGTTATGGGGAGGTAGGATACACCAGCGACTACGGCGGTCGATGAAAGGACCTTCGGCTCTGGAATCACGATCAGGGAGGGTGGCGGCGGCGGCGGCGGCGGCGGATAGATCATTGTATGTACTTCCGGAGGGGGGCAAAGAGGTTGAGTTGAAGTTTGCGGAACTTGCATGTCCATACCCAGGTACTAACAAACACCCTTCACCGGCAAAGTCTGGGGACAGGAAACGCAGACAGATTACGTTGATGTGATCATATGGTATATGGTGGGTGCACTACGAGAGCCTGCCTTGTCAATTGAGTCTATTGAATTGAGCACGTCCAAGAGCCACATGTGGATCTGTCGTCTACTTTACCGATACCGGCGCCATGTTGAAAATCAACTATGGGTGTGATAAGTGGGCGAGCAGACTCAAGACGTGAACCAATGATTAGGTATGTATGTACACACATAGGATATGTGAGGCGGGATTCAGGATCAGGGAGTTGACAGACATGGTTCCGCGTGTTGCCGACAACAACGCGCTGTCAGTGATGCCCGGGCGAGTTTCACGGTGTTTTTGTCTCGGGCAAAGGAGCCAGAAGGAACACATGTATGTAAAAGCCACTGGCGACGCGGATCTGCGGTCGATGAGAACACTGACCTACCTATGTAGTACCTACGGATACAGGTACCCGTAGGTCCTTAGGCTCGGAGGCAACCTCCTTACAACGCAACTGTTGTCGAGCGTATTGCAGATTTCCCAAGACCTAGACAGGCGCCGCTTCGGGGGCGGAGCAGAGAGGCAAACAAGTCGTGTCGGGTCTGACCGCCTACTAGGTACGATGCCTCATCTGTCCGTTGTACATACGGATACGCTGGGCAGCAATCTCTGAAGGCTTAACGAAATGCGATTACTACCTACAGATGTTTCCCAGTATATATGAGACTTGGAAAACATACCTACCTAGGTATGGAATCTGGTTTAAGATAAATAGAAAGTGGAGGTTGAAGATAGTGCAGTGGTCGTTAGTTACCTAACTTAAGAAATAGATGCTGTATCCGTACGGATACATTTCTTGATGCTACTACATACATGCATATCCGTAGTAGTTGCTTTTTGTTCGCGAATGGTGTGGTTGGAAGTGGACAGCTGCGGAGGCGGTGAGGAGAACTTGCCACAGCTATCGGTCAGCCGGCCGGGTCGGGCGAATGCAGCAAGCCGAATACAAAAGGAGAGGAGTCGTTGTGTACTACTTGTATCAAGCAGAGTGGAATAATAAGAATGTGGGGAGAGGGAGAGGGAGGGAGAGAGAGAGAGAGAGAGAGAGAGAGAGAGAGAGAGAGAGAGAGAGAGAGAGAGAGAGAGAGAGAGAGAGAGAGAGAGAGAGAGAGAGAGAGAGAGAGAGAGAGAGAGAGAGA